>DWDX01002801.1:0-14380 GCA_018245675.1 Agara michaeli
AGGGCTGTGCGGGGGCGTTAAAAATTAAAAAAAATCGTATCATACGCCCAGCAAAGCGGGCGGGTAACGGCTAGTAACATGATATTAGAATGCCACTCGCTGTAACGGTGAACGAAAACATTGTGAGAGAACTTGCTCACTTGAGAGTATGTTATAAAATATTTAATGTTTTCCGAGGTGTGTAGTCTGCCAATCCGCACTTAACCAGCGTGGTAGACTATAGCCTTAAACCGAAGTTTCCATCTCCCATGATGACAAGTCATTATAGGAGACCCGTGTCCAGCAATAGAACAATAAAAAAGGTCGTAAAACAAATTGTTTCTTCATAATTACAAAATGTAGATGTGGTAATTGTTTTCTAACTGTCCACCGCATTATTAAATCGTGAACATTGTCCTTTAAGTTGTTTAAGCTTCAGTGAGCGATCAACATTAAATGGCCGTCCTGCTCATTTACTAGGCTTGTGCAAAAAAATACAATACTTATAATACATTTTTTGCACAAACCTTAGTAAATGAGCAATGAGAGCAATAATATAGCGTTCTTCAAACGCAGCGTTAAAGGTTTCCTTCAGGGCAGGCAACGGACTGGTAGCTCCTCTTAGTGTGACCGGTCCTATAAAGCAGCAATGAAATTTAACCAACGCCAGTTCGCGATGTATTCCTCGTTAGCTGCCAGCGGGCGAGGCGCGGTGCAGCGCGCACTCATCACATCGATCAATTGATTGCCAATTTACCTTGGCCTTCAATTACTTTAATGCGTTTGTACTTCAGTTCCGTCCGGGTTTCGGCTTATTGTGTAAATCCGCTATTGCCTCCTCGCTCGTCGAACTGAATTGAGTTGGCTAATGTTGAAACAGAAGAAAAAAGAAAATGTCGTAAGTTACATTGATTATTTGACTAAAGAATAGCTAGACACGTTTAGGGTGTACCGAACGAGTTACTTTATATAATCGCACCAGTAATGATACATACAATTGATACAAATTAATTACATTATCTACGTTGTATGTTTTAAAGTCGTTATTGCACGTGTAGTAAAGTTAAACTGAAAGCGTACCTACGTCAAACCTTGTACGTTATAATCTTGTTTATACAAGTGTACGCGCTCGGAAGCCATCGCTCACAATTATTATTATTATTATTGTTTTTAAAAATTTTTTTTTCTCCCATAAGGGGTAAACTCTTCACTTTTATGCGGGTCTTAACCAAGCATAAGAGTTGTGGCTTTTTAAGTTATTCATTACTTTTAATTTCATTTATTTATGGATTACAGTTTTTTTTTAATACTATTTTTTTTTATTTTTGGTCTTTTTTTTTACATATATTTTTTATTCATATACATATATACATTTTTTTCCTATTATTTTTGTATTATTATTATTATTATTATTATTATTGTCGGCTATCGACATCATTTCTGTGAATATTGCGCAATCGAAAACAATCGGCGTGCTGGTGGTGCGCGCAGGGCGGCGCCGTAACGGGGCGTTACCGCCGTCGATACAGCTTAATTACGCGCATCAAATGCAACAGACGCACTTCAAAATCTCAGCTACGCCATGTATTATTTTAATTCGTTAATACACCGTATCATAGCCACTCGAGAGAGCCAAGCAATCGCGCACCAATTGACCTTTTTAAACGAACGTTCAGTGCTCTGGAAATAATTCATAATTGTTCTTCTTATTGTCCATAGGTTGAAGCAGTCAATCCGCACACTAAAACGTTCAAGTGTTTCGATGAAATCTTCATTTATTCATTGGATAAAACTTACGAGTAGTTTTTTGTAACTTATGGGGTAGTTTAAGGATATTATTAAAAATAGCATGTAGGTATTCTTCCGCATTAAACCGTTGGAACGTACGCTTGTGTTTTAGTTAGTGTATTATCTCGATATATCTCCCGTCCGCAGTTTGTCTAGACCCCTTAAGACTAATCAGTTTTAATCAACCCATGTTAATAGTATAGGAAAAGACGTGACACGTTTAAATATACCGATTTTCTTCCATGTCAGGCAGCATAACAAAAACAATATAAAAACAGATGTGCACTAAATAAACAATACTTGTTAATCAGGCATCCTGAATAACAGTGTTGAATGAAGTCAAGCTTTCTTCCTATCTGTCGGGGTAACCGAATGAGCATTAAGTTGAAGGTGTATCCCGTGTGAAGTACAATCACACGTGGACCCAGAGCGAACATGTCAACCTGGTCCCGTCGGGTCGCGTGCTGAACACGTGACGTACGTTTTGGTGTGTGGAACTGTGGAAATGAGCGCAAAATAGTCACGTATTCGTCAACATCGCGTGTGTGGAGGTAGGTGGTCGCTTGCGCAAGCTCTCCACCGCGCCGCGACCGCATTACGTTCGCCACTCCGCCTGTTCACTTTTAACGTATTTCGTTATCGCGTTGATTTCGAACAGTCCTCAGATTTCTATCGCTCACCGCATGTCCCATAATGAAACGCGTCATACGTAAATCCTGTATCGACATTGAATTCACAAAAATGTCTCACACAAATGCTTAATTTACTTAACGTAACTACTGTCTACACAATTGTTCTATATTGGATTGTCAGTCTACCGAGGCACGAGATGTTCTCAGTCCTCACAGCACCACGTCTGTGAGCGGCCTTAGATACTACATGCATGTAGGTAACTAATAACTGAGGACAATCCACACGCGACTATCTGATTTCAAATTGGGCAATTGAACGCCTGCGTTATGGTCACCGGATAGCTGATAAACATAAATATATACGTACAATATAATACATACACCTATAGTAGTTATTTTCATTACGCCCAGACTTGGAACAAACTTGTGCTCATCGCACAAATGTTTCTCCTGGATGGGAATCGAATCCACGACCTCCCGTTTTGCAGTCAGGGTCTCTAACCGCACGACGACGAGGCTAAATCAAATTAGGTATTCAGCTATATGAGAAATTGTATGCATATCGACCGCTGAGTACCAGTTCAGCTTGCACTCTTTATTGTTGCATCCGTTTGTTATTTTTATTACATAAATAACATTGTATGTAAAGTGCAGTATTTGCAGTTGCAGTGTGCAGTGCAACGGGCACGGATCTGATTTCGTTGATGCGTCATCGGGCAGCTCGTTCACGGAATTGATAAAGAGTAACAGTACAGACGCCTTAATAGGTCAACGTACATACAAACATATACATACGCGGAACGCATTGTGCATTATTATGATATCCCGCCGTCGGCAGTTCGCGACACATTCTAGACACGAACGTGACCGCTTCATCAACAAAGTGTGCTTCGATAGTAAAGTATAATGTTTCTGACAAGTAGGCAGGTATAGGTACTTCTCGGTAGCAGCGGGAAGTTTAATGAGTAAGCTCCATTTTTTTTAGCAACATCAAAAAACGATCGTAGCCGTTTTTATTTATTATACACACAATGCGAGGCTTTGTTGTTGACTTTGTTGAATCGGTCGCGGATAACCTCGAGCTCGATACGTGCCTTCCATTGCCTTTTAGTGCCTCTTACCCGTATTAGGTTGCGAGTTTGCCGGTTGTAAATTATTGTGGACATAAATAGCCTTAATCTACTTACTCGCTGTGTGCCTCTACCGGCTCCTATTTTTAAGTAGGCACAAAAAGCGACCATTGTTATGTGCTATAAAATAACCTCCATTGTATATTGAAATTAGTTTTCGAGTGTTCTGTTTACTTATAGTTCGATATTTCTCCACTTTGAATAATGTAAATATCTCTCAACGGAGCGACGTCGACGTACACGTAGATCAAAGCCCTTAGGGCGGTGTAAGCAAAGTAAACATATCCAACGATCGGTATATTTACTACTTCGTCAGTGGAATATTCCTCTAGCGAACCGATTTTCCGAAGCGCTACGGAAATTTCTTATGAAAATGTCAATTTCTACGAAGAATCGAATTAATTATGTTGAAAATAATGTTTGTACTTAATAAAATCGTTGTCGCGGTTCACCCTCGCTCGGCGCGGGGGAGTACCGGACGAGTAGGCCGTTGTCGCAGGCCGGCGAGGGGTGTAGTGACGTCACACGCCTCCCGCCAGCAACAGGTGCCGCCTGCCGCATGACGTCACCGCGCCCCCACCAACCCCCCCGTGCTACGCAACCGTGTCGTCATGTTTGCCTCTCTTCCCGACCTTCTTCTCAAATACGCGAACAATTGTCGAGGTTCACGAATGCATTCCAACTTACTATTGCTATTTGCCTGTGACACTTTTAACTGTTCCATTTCTATTAATAAAAATACGAATGTCATCTCGATGTCTCGGCCTTCTGTTACGGCCTTGTTGTTTATATTAACGTTTCCGAATAATTCCCGAGTGTTTCGACTGGTTTATGTTACACGCGCTATTTAACTGTTGTATACGAAATGGATATTATTCACGTTATCGAAGTAACGTAGAGCGTCCAGTTTGTTAAGTAACATTGAAAATTGTCGGATCGTTTGTGGATGTGGTTCAGTTACGTCGTTGCTATTGTCAGCTCGTTGGAACGCTTCGCTGTGCCGATGCAGGGAGTATCTACAAATTGGATATGCAATACGGAAACTGCTGGAGCTAACTGCGACTAAATTGGCTGTAGACATGGGTGCAGTGGCGCTTACTCTGTGCAAACCGAGAGGGAGAAACTAGGTCGATCCGATTACACATATGTTAAAGGATGAAAACGTAAGTCGTGTTCAATTTCTCGTCCTTCATAGTGTTCTCTTAACAATCTGCCAACCGGCAATTGGCCTGCGTGGTCTTAACTCCTCCCGATCTGACGGAAGACCTTTGTCTAAAAGTGGATCTGAATGAATAATGGCAATAAATTTCACTATAGAGACGATCTCTACGTCCCATGAAACAGTATGACAGAGGTGTAAAGTAAATAGCAATTGAACGTGTCAATGTTGGCGTGATGTTTGTCTGTACGGGGTTTGTGTATGTATTTAAATGAACAAAGAAAAAAAAGCGAACATCATATTTTGACTAATTATAAACGTATGAAACGTGACCGTTGCATCACATGCACGACCCACGATATCGTAGCGCACATTAGTCTTATAATAAAATGGCTAATTGATGCAAATTTGCATTAATTGGCGCTTTCCGGTCATATCTCTCTTAAGCTCCTTGAAATGTGATAACATTAGAAAGCGAATGTGCGAGAGGATTAAAAACAAAAAAAAATAAGAATAACTTTCAATTGAACAACTAGCGCGCGGCCAACAATGGAATCTTCATTTTTTTTTTTAATACAATCGGTTGGACTATCGAAATCGTAGGAGTGAGATATAGTCGGCTCGGTGCTTTTTATGTACAGAGCGTGTATCGTAATAGGTATGTATGTGGACCGACCGGCCGACCTTCAAGCCGGTTGCTCGGTCTAATGAAATGCCAGTTCCCTTTCTATCACTACTAGTACGGTTCTGATTTGATTGGCGGTGTAATTGTAATTATAATGAAACCTTACAGTCTTCCAGCGTTTTGAGCGTTGCACATTTTAGGAATCCTTTTATGAACTTTCGAATGTTTTCACCGAATCGTTTCGAATTAAGCGATCGATTTGACACCTTGAAATGTGCACGACTTCGTTGTGACGTAATCTGCTGCCGTAAATACATCTTATCGAATGCAATGTACGTTGTTAGTTTTTTAAAAAAGTCAAATAGAGTGTAGGTTAATTTTTTAGTTCAATGGAACACTTTGTTGGTACATTTTATTGTTTTTTTTTTATGTAATCCATATTTCATATAGGCAATATACTATATATACGCTTATAAGTGGATCGCGCTGTTCGCGGTGAAAGTGCAGTTTCGCGTTATCTCGACGCATAAATAACAATGATCTTGCGTCGGACGGTCGCGTTGCGCACGCGCGGGCGCCAGTCTGCTGCTGCCTCGCGGCGCCTTATCTACTTGCTTCAAAAAAAAAAATTGAAAGCTCTTTTTAATATCTCATGAATGTATTCTATAGTCAAGAAGACTTTCGTTTGTACACAACATATAAAACTAATTTCACTTTTCGTTTTCCTTTTTTACATGTTGTGTATGTATGGAAACAACTTTAATATATCATTTTAATACTAAATGAATTCCAAATATTGAAACAGTTTAACGGATGTAAACTATAACGATACGTATCAAAGCGGCCAAGGATTTTTTAGGTTTAATAAGAGAACAATGAGTAGCATTAAAACTGAGTATGAAACTATACATATCTCGCGTACCGCGTCGCCGCGTGGTCCGTTTCAATCTAAACAACTTCTCACATCGCTCCACGCTATGTTTTTATAACATCGGTTTTGGACCGTAACGATATCGAATTTTCAGCGTTCTAAATAGATTGAAGGCCGCGCCACGTCACCTCTGCAGTGCAGAGCGGGCGCTTTCCTTGCACGGCCACGCCGCGCCGGCTGGCCCACTAGGAAATGCTTTGCTATATTCCTCTGCTACACGCTACATTAGTATCTATACGACTTGTTTCTCCATCTCTCTCACTCTGCCTCCCTTTTCCCCACCCTCTCGATTCATTTATCAAGTTTTTTTAGTGTCAGCTATTATCCTATGTACGTTTCGGTCTTGCCCTTTTTGCAATTTTTTTTTAAGTTTTAAATTTTAGTTTTGAGCTTAGGGTATTTTCTTTTTCTGTACTCCATATTTTTAACTCTCAGATCGTACCTCCAGGTCACCTTCCTCAAAAGTGTGCAAAAACCACGAGCAAAATAAATCACTGCTCTTTCAATATTCGCGTTCGTAAATTACAATAATATCTAAGACCAGTTGAGTAAGGTATGAGTAACAGAATAGTTGTTACATTTGCGTCAACAGGGAATAAACGTTCGGCCGAAGATTGGTGCGCCTCCAACAGAATACATTGGCGAACAATTACATAGTCAAAGAGCTGAATGGGATGATATTAATAATGTAGGTAAATAACGACCAAAAGGGATGACGACAGTACAAGGTGTACTCGAACGGTCGATTGCGGTGGTCCGTTCACTTTGTCGGTCGACTGCTAAGCGATAAATTTCTAATAGAGTCGTATTTGTCATGTGCGCGTAACCTAAATGGGAGTAATGAGTTCCGTGTGGAAAGCGTGGCGGGCCGCCCCGCGCGCCTCCGCACCACGCCGCACGCAGCCGCACCACGCCTGCACTCCATTGTTGCATTCCGCATTTGCAGCTGCTACCGCCAACCACCGCCAGCAGCACGAGCAGCACCAGCACTCTTCTGCATTCCTGTTCCTGTAACCGAGTGACCCGTTACAATTAGTATATTTTCGTTAAGTGGATTCAAGTCTTTGTACACGCCAATTTTAAACTGCGTTATATTTTTAAATTTCCTTATCTAAGCGATACGCGAAGGGTGCGAAAGCTGTTAATGACTCTTTGACCTTGTGACGGATATACGAATAGTTTTGTTTCTGTTATCATAGCAATCTGTTTTTTGAGATCGTAATATAATATTTTCCAGGTGTTAGCGTGAGTTTCTCCAAACGACACAACTTGCTCGATAACTTACACTGCTAATGAACCGGAACGCGTTACAACAGTCCAGTGATATTATGATGTGTAATCGTGCGGAGTGATGGCGCACGACATTGACCCAGTTTGCAGTCGAAAGCTGTCGAACGAAAGCTCTCCCGAATCGGGCGGTGCAAGCGAGCGTGGCCGGCCGGCCGGCGCGGGCGCAACGCGGCTGACACCTCCATCACTAAACACGATATTGGCGTAGGACGTACTACGCGACACTCGCGCATCACATTGTAAACGTGCTTTTGAATCGCCTCATCATTTATTCTCAAACCTAATAAGCTTAGAGTCGGCTTTATAATATTTTCATAATCTGTGTTGAATTGAGTTTTTGATCTAAACTACGTAATTGGATTCGTTTGAGAAGGCAGTGTTAATTCTTGAGTACTTTTGACCATCAGCAGGAGCCATTGTTTCTTTCCTTGTATAAAAAACGGAAGGGTTTTTTTATAGCCATAATGTCTTAGGACTAAATGTGACATACTGTATAACATTCTCAGTGATATTATGTAAAATTTTGTTTAGATCTATGAAATATAAAGGATAGTTGGGCGGTGCGGTTGGCACGGCGCCCGCGCCGCGAAGGGTTAACGCTCCCACTCGCGCGACACTTTTACTCTTCCCCATTTGTCGCCTGCCAAGTTGCCTATTGCACTAAACTTCCAAAACATCATCTCAATGAATGTGTTTTACAAATACTTTAAATATTTTTACGTGGCGCTGTAAACGTTCCGTGATAACGTTTCTTAAAGTGACAGACGGCTTAGGGCGGCGGTGAGTGTTCGGTGCAGCCTTGAACTTTATCGATGCACCTATGAATGTGGATGTAAAAGGAGCGGTCCGCTGTGTGTGTGTGACGATACCGTTGCGCAATCTCTCGCTCGCTGTAACCAGATTAGCGTTTCGAGAGTTGCACGGGCGACTGCGCTACGTCGAAAAAAATATAAGACAGTGGAAATAATCAGACAACATTACGGTCTCACTTTGACCTAAATTGTGCTACGTGTAATTCCCATAATGTGTAGGTGTAATAATATATCATGCGATACTTATGATCTGATGGTTTTACTACTGACGGTGCGTGGATGATAAGCGCCTGCGTTTGAGTGCAACAGAGACGAATATATATTCCGGTTGCAGAAGTTGGCTAGTGGCGGGCGGGGAGAGCGCGGTGCGCGGCGTGGTCAGATAGTGCCGTCAGTCAGTCGCCTTCGTCATGTGTCACGCGGTGGTTCTCGGTGTTCTGTTTTCGCTACCGTCGTACTTGTATTCGGCCGTACCGTTCAGGTGAGCCGTAGATCACTTGCGCCATGTCAACATATCGATTGTGTTTACTTCTGCAACGTAAGCACATATCATCATCCTAATGTAATATCCAGTTCGCTCCAACAGACTTCACCATTTCTATGGAATCACCTATAAGCGGATATTGTTGCTTGCCAGTGCCCTTATAAATAAATGTTTGTGACACTTTTCTGTGAAATAAACATCTGTGCTCGAAACATTTCAATTGACATTCATCACGGTGCTCTAAATAACGCTTATTCATCGGTGAGCGCACCTTTCGTGGTGGATTAAAGTTCACATAATGGTATGATTAGCATTTTATACGCATCGATGTCGCATTAAAAATACGGTCACGAACAAAAAGCGGCCAATGCGATCGACTCCGCTGCGCCGGCTGACCGGAACTCGCGTCAATCGGTCGTACGATGACGATGACGTTTGCGTGACGTTTCGCGGGTGCGTGACCCACGGGCGTGAAGAGCCGGACGGTACGAGAGGTGAATCGTTGAATAGCCGCGGCGAGAGCGCGGGCCCGCGGCGGCACGGGGTCGCCGGCCGCGCTGCGCCCGTGGACCGTGTCCTGGAGATGCTGCTGTTGTGGCTCTCCACGCTCATCGACACCTTGCTCGGAAAGTTAGTACTGATGGATCGTTGTGGATTTGCTCCAAATTCAAATTCGAAAATAGGATCGTTCGACAGAACTGTGGAAGTTATATTACCAACTGTGGAGTTATATGACGCGCATTACCAAGTGTTGTTAAAGAAAATGTGACGGCTACATGGAAACTGTACTTCTCTAACTACCGTCACTTGACACGGTATCGTTGGCCATGTTCCATAAAGCAATACGAGTGAAGCGCAATACGAGTGGAGCAATGATGCCGTCAGCATTGTTTGTTTGCACCGCGGCCGCTGCTTAGCACACAATGGCCGTTTCACGCGCGCGCCGCCGGCGAGCACTTCTAGTGTGTCGGGCTTATCAGATTATCGGGTCACTCGCTGACATGCATCCCGCGCTCTACTGCCCGCCTATCTGTTAGCTGTTCTGCCATCATCCACATCTGTCCTTCAACAAGACAATATATTTATTCGATTTCTTCAAATTAAGCGGAGTCGCGAGCCGATATGAGCTATGCTAGTCAATAAATTCGTATGTATAAAATGCGTCATTTCAAGTGTTTTCGACGGTAGGTAGGTTTAGGAGGTAAAGCGATATCAGCACGCGTTATCCGATTAAAATAATCTGTCTACCGTTGATATTAACGTTGATAAGGGAACTCCCTTCGGACAACTGCTAAGGTTTTACGTATTAAAAGGTATTATTGTTTATATCTGCTTCGGTCCAATTAGAACGTTTATCGAAAGCGACAGTTGGTACCTACTTGTAGGATTCCTCTTTACTATCATCTCACTTCAACGATCAGACGTTAGACACGTAGGTCAGTTTGCGAATGGAATAAAACGTGAAACTAAGATCATTTTATTTTATAATCCGTTAATTTTATTTTAATGTTTGTATTACTATAGGTCTCTTAGCTATACGTACAAATTTAATACTTTATTAGTATAACTAGCTTTTGCCCGCGACTTCGTCCCGCGCATATTTTATTATACAAATGTTATTACACATATAAACCTTCCTCTTCAATCACTCTATCTATTAATAAAAACGGCATCAAAATCCGTTGCGTAGTTTTAAAGATTTAAGCATACATAGGGACAAAGAGAGCGACTTTGTTTTGTACTATGTAGTGATAACAATAATAAAGATTTAATACAAAATCGTGTATTAATTTAACATTTAATGAAAACTAGGAAATGTCACGACGTTCTGGTTATTAATGACATCCTTTTTGCTTAAAATGTATTGTTGTCATGAACAGTACAATTTGAATGATAATAACTGTTAATTATCAATGTTGTGAAATAAATTGATAATTAAACAGATTTCGAACTCTTTGCGTCGTATGATATCTGCTATCTCTTAAATTTTTAAATCGGGTCATAAATAACACTGACAAGAAGAGATAGATAGCTGTTATCTTAATGGCAACTGAACATTTTCGTGTGTTCGTTTTAGTCCTTGATTTTTTACTGTCTTTATCTTATGTCGTTATAATTCGCCAATTGAATTCAACAGCGCATATTGTAGACAGTTACCAGAGTTGATTCGCTTTATGCATACATACCGTCACGCCAGGTCCCTAACGGGGTAGGCAGAAAGTACCGAGTGCCAAACATCTCTGTTCTTGCAAACATGACGCGCCTCGTCTACGTTCATCAAATTCGTTTCATTCGTTTTACGCACGATTCTAAATTATCATTCTACATATTAACTTATATTTTATTTTTCAATACGAGCGCTAAACAACCATAGAGTCGCATGACCCAGTTATACGGAAATATTTTCATCGAAACTTTCCCGTACGGTCCACCGACACGGATGACCGAACTTTGTAGCGGGAAACACTTTGGAAATTTCATACACATTTGTCAGTCATTGTATGTCAAAAAATACGTATTTTGTGGACGGGTAGAGTACACTTTACGTTACTAGTTCTATTCGACTGTATCATCAAACTTATTTGGACATAGGGAAAGAAGATTTAAAATAAATTAGTGGGTGGTGTTTGGTGTAGTGGGTTATTCGTAGAATTGCCGTTAGGAAATAAGCTTATTAAAAAATTCGGTTGTGCAATATTTTATTTCACAAGATTACACACACACACAAATACGGTAAACAACTTTTTTCGTCTCTTCGGCTTTCACTAAAATAATTTACATCAATGAATAATAAATAATTATCAATGACCAGGGCTTAGGCACACACTAGGAGATAAAAGCGTCCTCGAATAGAATAAAGAATATTTGTACATATTACCAAACTTTAAAACTGAGATTAATGAAATTTCCAATTAAAAGAGCACAAAATATAAGTACTTGCGTCTTCTAGGAACTCGATGGGAATTTTTTTTTTTTAATTCAACAAAGACAATAGTTACGTTATTTTCGTCAAAAAAATTTGGCAATCCCAGCATGTACACGTAGAACTTTAAAAATGTACACAAGTATGAAATATGAAGTAATAAAAATGGTTTTTGTTAATATAATTCGGTACAAGGTATGAATACGTGGACAAGTCCAAAATGCATAGGTAATTATATTAATGCCACATTAAAAATTTCCATTTTATTGCAAAATTATATTTTTATAATAGAATCTAATTAATTCTATAGCTGCTAATTAATTAATAAACATAATAAATTAAATATCAATTTTCACCGAATAGGTTTCAAGCTAATTCACGCCTTGTACTCGTATTATCGTTTGGCTTGAGTGTTGATGTTAATGTATGTGCGTTGTCGATTGCAGGAAGGCGCGGCGCAAGGAGCGCGAGGGCGAGGGCGCGGGCGACCCCAAGCTGTACCTGCAGGAGGCGCTGCTGGAGCGCAAGCTGCCCGAGCTCGACATGCGCCAGCTCGTCGACCTGCCGCACGGCCTCGACTACAACGAATGGCTCGCCTCGCACAGTCAGTACACACACTTTGTTGTTCTCTGTTTTAGCGAAGGAAGTGTATGGAAGGAACAATAACGTTGTATAACAATATAATGTATAACAATATAACAATAACAATACATAAGTAGGTACAATAACCCCTAAATGAATACAGTTTCTTATTTCCCTTTTAGTCATCTCGCAATTATTCCTCGATAACCCCTAAAAGGACTCCCCAAATCTGCGTAAAAGAAATATAAAAATACCTTTTAATTATCTCGCAATTACCCTCCGACAACCCTTGTGACGTCCTCTCAAAGTTGATCTCTCTTGCAATTTTCTACAGATAATTTGGTGTAGAATATCAATGCCAATTAAAAGTTGTACCTACTAGTTGAATGTTTCGAAGTCCATTATGTTACATAGTAATTTTTACGTCAACCATGAAATAATGCTGGAGGGTCGGAAAGCATTTTCCTTGTTACTGTGGTTTCATTGTATAGGCGGCTGCTGCGGCGCTCTTTCGGGTCCATTCGCATAAGCACTGACTCAGTCGGCGAGATTATTCACCGTTTTCTATCACATTTTCATTTATTCCAATCTCTTATGACATTGACTTTGAGCCGTGCGTGCGGTTTGTTTGTCGGCTCCTCGGGTCCGGTTTGCGGAACCAGTGAACAACCACCTATTTTATTTCCCATTAAAACGCAACTTTCGAGTTATCCAATCTTTTGTGCGTTACTGGCTTTCTTGCTGTCAGTATTCAAATGCATCGGTAAATGTAAAGATAACGCGGGTCCGTTTGCGGGGTATAAATCATTAACTGTAATATTACATTTTTGTGTGAGAGTGGAAAGCGGGCGCGTTCGGTTTAAAGATCAGAGCGATACAAGCTGCGTGCTCTCATTGTCTGTATACACAGTGTGACCTTGCACGGGCGGACGTGCCCCGCGCGCCGCCAGCACGGCGGGAGACGAAGGTTCTCGTAGTACGTAAAATGTTCACACTGGCCGGACTTAGTACGATACAGCTATGTAGTATGTACAAACGTGGCGTCTGGTCTGATTTCTCTCATTGACGATCAAAAATAATTACCATTTTTTTTACCTTACGACAGACAGGAAATACAGCAGCTGCATTCTGGTCTAGCGGTACAGGAACAAAATAATTATCTTACAACGAACAATACAAACTTGACAGATATAATCGTTACCTAACACTTACACAAAGCGCCGACTTGGTCGATCACTATTGTGGTCCACCATCTACTCTAGACGTATATGTAATATATGTTTCGGCCTTAATTTAATGTATGTGTTTAAATTCTGATGAAATGAAAATGTTGATTTAGAATTGGAGAAAAATGATGGCCGCGGCGAAGGTGCGAACACATGTGTGACAAAATGTGATTCGGACGTGTGAAAAATGAGACGGAATGTAACGTAAACATTGCGACTGGCTTACTGTTGGCTAACCTTGGCCGTCAGTTAGTGGAAATATATTGTGGGAAGATGGCAGTAATGATCGGATACGTAATTTAAACATCTTTACAACTTACCAACGTACAAATCAACTATCTAAATACGTTGTTACCTTGTTAACTGTGTATGAGCAAATATACAATATCAACTCAACCAGGAACGTTTGCTCGAGAATCATTTCAAAATTGGATAACTTTCCCTAATATAATAACAGAAATAGTTCAACTATTTACAACACACTATAATAATATTATTCACGTGACGATTATTATCGTATTTATTTTACACGGTACAGTCATAATAATATATAGTTCCTTAGTTTTGTTAATACGAGGTACCTGATTCGAAATCAATTCAGTACCTACTATCTCAGTGCGGTGTGACCCGTGTGACAGATTTAAGATAAGATGAAACGAAATTCTTTCATCGGTATGGCAACTACGAAAAGGGGGTTTTGTGCGTATTATGTTATTTAACTTTTGATTGCCTCGTTGGTCGGGCGGTTGCTAGCGCGACTGCCGATCGGGAGGTCCTGGGTTCAAATCGCGGGTTGGGTACTGTTGGATTTTTCTAATT
>DWDX01002802.1:0-14378 GCA_018245675.1 Agara michaeli
ACAGCAAGTGATATTTAAATGTTACTTATAAAACGCACGTAATAAATCAGAGGTGCGTGCCAGGATCGAACCCAGACTGCCGGAGTGGGAGGCTGAATTTCAAACCACTAGGCTATCACTGCTTGTATCACTGCGTGTACATATTACATAACAAAAACAACACAAAACATTCAGATCAATTGAGGATTCCTTTTTTAACATCGGTAAAAAATCACGCGTGTATTAAACAGATTTTGGTATTAAGTATTAATTGTAATAAAATCGCTTTTCTTAATAAACTTCATTTTACCTTTAAAGAATCTGGTATTTAAACGCTTGATATTGCCTTGTTCTGTCACTAAGGCCTCATTTTGAAGTTGAAACGTACGACCTTTATGTGCGACCCTATCACCCTTTAACATGCTTGCATGATCAAATCACTGAGCGGGATATAATGCCGCAGGTACCTACACAAGAAGGGGCACTAAAGATATTATATGCTAATATATTAAAATGGTAAAAAAGTTATATGCAACGTGGTACAATTTTGTTTGTTAAAGATTAAATAATACGTAGGTACAATATATACTGGCATTACATTAGTTATTTCATTAATAGATTTTTTTGTAATATACATACTTTTTTTGTTTCAGGTACGATACTTTTGAAGATGTGGAATATTTTATTTACTTACGGTTTTATATGTACCTTAGTATGAAATATTCGTTTAGTACCTTTACAAATGAGCGTAGTAATCTTTGCGAAAATCGTCGTTATTAATTATTGTTTGATAAATAATTTCTTACTTTTCTGGTTCACCTATTGGTTCTTGACCGACTTGACGTCTTGACATAGTTTTCGTCAGTCATTTGGAGTTCATGCGTTTCTGTATTCACATTGGCAATCTAGCGGTTTTATGAACTATTGATTATAACTAATGCTCGTAATGAGAAGTGATATTAATAGCTCTATTCCTATATCCTCTTCGGGGTGCAGAGGGGTGTCCGGTAGGTTCCTGCATAAAAATATAAGTTTAAAATCAATATTACAACGTCGACTAACTTTTATCTTTATAACATCACTATTTTTTTTCTTTTTTTCTTTTCAGAGCTACATTTTTCAGTAGTCGGGTTATACTCTTTGAACAAATTTATAAACTTACATAATTTCGAATACAAACACATAGTACGTCTGTATATATACTTAAGTAATAAAATATTCCAAACAAAATTGATTACTTTCCGAGTCTCGAACGTGATTCCCCAGAGCCATTCGACATAATCATTTCGTTCCGTTTCAAACATCGCAATTCTATTTGGCGTATCGATACGTTTAATTGAATTTTTGTCGTAACCGCCTTTGACGATTTGAAAAAATATGAACGACAAAGATACTGCGTCCGAACGTTCGTTTGTTATTAATTGAATTCCTATTCGTATAGGCTTTTCTCCTTTTCTGAGGAAACAATAACAAATTCACGCTGCAAATTCTCCTGGAACCGTGTATACACACGTTACGCACAATTAATATTGATTTTTCCGTTAATACATTTATCATGCTAACACACTGTTACGCTTATTTAATTATGTTTCAGGAAATATCATGGTACGGTAACATAATAGTAAGCATATGGTCATTTTATTTATTTACAAACATTTTATTTGCAACACCTAAAGCTCGTAGGGCGTAGGGCGTACTTTATGTCTAGTCGCATTCTCTACCGGTCAACCAATGGGGATGCTGACAAATTGAACGTAGGTGATAACATAATTTTACTGAATTATATAAAGAGTGCATAAAATATATACGTATGTTATGCATTGTGAGTTTTCTGAATTTTTTTTTTATCACAAATGAAAGTCTGGACGTACATAGCTCACAGAAATTGATAGGGGTTTCCTTTTAGTGAGTAGGTATCGAATTAAGTTTTATTGTAATTTAATAAATGTAATTAATATAATAATCATAAATGTAATAAATGTGAATATAAATGTTTACGCATGCGAAGACAGATACCAAATATAATATAGTACAACGCCATCTATTGATGTACCCAGGTACTTCTGGTGTGAAATTAGAATTCAGAAAAAAATATTATTAATATATTTAACGCGACGTAATAGAGGTATTATTGCAATAAGTTAAAATACAACAATGTTTTATTGTGGGTTGTTAATTAAATGACGTATATATTGTTATATAGTACTAGACACGTTGGCTAGATGGCGTTATAAATACTTGTAAATTATCAATTCAAAATCGTTTTCACTTTATTCCATATAAAAATTGTAAAATAATGGGGATTATACACAACTCACAATTAATAATAAGAATTTTGTAATCTTAGTAACAAACCTTCAAATACTTAGTAGAACAGACGAGATTAGAAAACTTTTGCACCGAAAAGGTGCTTTCTGCGCCTGCGTAACAACGTTCGAAGCCCCGCCTTCTAAGCATGATATGCCATCTTTTTCCATTGTTTTTCAGCAAGCAAACTTCTCACAAAGTATGTGTTCCTGGTATCTAGTAGACATTTTCCGCTCTAATCGGGATTTCCAGAAATCTATTAGCGCTCGTAGGTTTTGGCTTATCCACCCCACATTTCAGGGAGATTTTTCCAACCCGCTTTTCCATGGTCGCAAGACGTTCTTAAAACTTATGTTTGCCTGGTGAAATTTCGCGTACCATCGAAGCCTGCTACGAGAAACTCGCTACGAATCTCGGGTCTACGACGCTTGTAGCTTATTCTACGCTTCCATAGTAAGTAAATAAATTATTGAAAAGTCTGTTCATAGAAGTTTTCGAGTTTATCATACTAATTTAGTGTTCTTTTATTTTCAAATATAATGTTAAATAAATACTTGATTTTAAAGAATTTAAAATGTTCATAGATTTTTCTTTTTTTTAGTCATACTGCATTTTTGTAACTGAACCAAAACAGTATAAATATTGAATTTATATCACTTGTTTAAGTCATTCATAATTGTCATTCACGAGTGTGTTTGTGTTCATTAATTAATACCGTCACGCCAGGTCCCTAACGGGACTAAAGCAGTGAGTACCAAATATCTCTGTCCTTAATTAATCATTAAATGAATTTCAGTTTAAATGGGCGTGTGTGAAGATATCATTATTTAAGAGTTTAGTTTGTATTTTAACGCCTGTTTAATTGAAATGATTTGTTATTTATAAGAATTACGCAACAATTGCCAATGAAACTTAAATCAATTCTTAATAGCGATTAAAAACCTAATGACCAAAGTTTTTTTTAGTTTTAGAAAGCGACATCTTGTGGAGATCGCCTTAACAAACATAGACTAGATGAATGGTTTGCGCCAAAACCATCATCCTTGTCTTAGTTTCTCAATAAATCGAAAGATAGCACCACTTTGTTCAAAAAGTTATGCTAAATAAAATGACAATCGATTAGATTAAATGAGATTTAGAATTTCCGTACGTTCTCCGTTGAAAATCCAGTGAAATCTTATAATTTTTATGAATACTTAATATTGATTTATATGATTTATAATGATTTATATCTTTTATTTCGTAATAATAAACAAATCATGACACATTAATGATGATAAAATTAAAATGGATATTTACAATATAAATATATATAAAAAGAAAATAAAAACTGAACATTTTTATAAAAATAATAATGATTATTATTATTAATATTTTACAAATACGTGTCTACGTATTTCTAAAACACTTCAAATGCCTATTCATGAAATAAGATTTTATTATTGTATCACAGGTTAATAAAATAAAGTTCATTTTTGAAACTTTTGACGTCGTTCTTGCAACGTTGACCGTACCGCGTTCCTGTTATCCCAGTACCTATTTCCTTGGCGCTGAAGCCTTCCCGTGGCGTTGTGAGAGGGCTTACAAGGTTTCAGGATCCGTTTGTAGCGTCATCTATCGAAAATACCTTTTGATTTACAGTCATCAAAAATGTTTTTTTAATAACTAAAAGAAAATATGAGTATTCCTCCTATTCTTTGCATGTACTGTTTTCTTTGTGACAAAGTGTTTTTTTTAGATTAGCAACATAATAAATATGTTTAAAGCTTTTAGTTTATGTTGATTCGATCTTCAAAATATTGATTTAATACAAAATACCTTAGCTTCCTAGACGTAAGCGACCTTTGTTGTGTCATTTTAACAATGAATGCCTTCTGCTCCTTTCTCAATTCCGCAAATAAATAATCAGTAATGAATTCCTGAATTGTTTGACGAAAATTACATTAAATAAAAATAGACAATTTTGAAATTGTCTCTAAAATAAATATTGTAGTAATATAACTAGGTAATTACATACATTTAATACTGACACTACTACATTAATAGATTTAATTTTAAACATTATTTACCACCCCTAGTTTCTTCGCCTAAACAAATTTTACTTTAAAACCTAAGTTTTGGTGATTCGTACCTGTTAGATTCACTGAAGAATATAGCCAGGTTTATGATGCTATGAGCAGGTTGGTACCGTGTTCCGAGTACCAGGAAAGCATACAGATGTGGTGAACACAGGCTCGGTGAAAGGAATAACGTCATCACACCTGTAAGATTCACTGAAGAAAGAAGGAGCGGGGGCTATTCGACAGGTCCATGCTATGAGCAGGTTGGTACCGTGTTCCGAGTACTAGGAAAGCATACAGCTATGATAAACACTTGCTCGGTGAAAGGAATAACGTCATCACACCTCCTGTTAGACGACACACTGGAAGGAGAGAGGGCCAGTCTTCGACAGGTCCATGCTAGCAGGTTGGTACCGTGTTCCGAGTACTAGGAAAGCATACAGATTTGATGAAAACTGGCTTAGTGAAAATAATACGTCGTACCTGATAAATTCACTTGCAGAGAGAGAAGCGGCGTTATTCGACAGGTCTATGCTCTGAGCAGGTTGATGTTGTGTTCCCACTACTAGGAGAGCAGACCGATACAGAATATAGACTAGGCTAAATGGAAAGGAACAGTAGATACTTCATCAGACCTGTTAGATTCACTACTAACAGAGCGGTGCACAAATTAATTACGTTATATATTATCAGAAACACATGCCTTCTATTTTCTAACAGGTTTTACAATAAATATTATGAGCAGGTCGATATCATATTCCTAATACTAGGGAAGCATAGAGAATTCAACACTAGGTAGATGAAACTACGTCTCATACCTGTTAGATTCTTCTTCTTCACATTGAAGCTATTCGCCAGATCCACTATGAGCAGGTTGATATCGTGTTCTAAATACTAGGAAAGCATACAGATATGAACACTAGCTAGGTGAAAGGAAGAGCGCTTTATCTGCAAACTTATGCGTGTAAAAGGAAAGGAAAATAATATACGAGAGGGGCTACGAAAAGAAACGGCAGTTGGCGCATGCGTACCGCTTAATTTTGTAGACATGACGGTAAATGTTAATTAATAATTACTGGGCCGTTTTAAGTTTTTTCCTAAACTGCCGCATTCCCTGGACATTATCGTGACATGAAAAATAAACACACATACACACATAGACACATAGTAAACAAGCTAAGGTAAGGTAAACACAACAATTTCATTTCATTTCAAACAAGGCATCAAAGGAGACGACCCTAGGACCTGTTAGATTCACCGAAGGATGGCACTAACTCAAACAGGTTATGTAAGAAGCAGGTTAATATCGTGTTTCTAATACCAAGCGAACATAACCGGATACGATAGGAATGCGTTCCCTACAGACTAATGAATGAGAGGAAAAGAGAAAAGTACATACAGGGCTGTTAAAAGAAGGAGAAGTTGACGCATGCGCGAAGGTTCATTTTGAAGCAATGAAGTTACTCACGGCAGTCTGAACCAAAGTTAGGCGATGATGATTAATTTATACTACATAGTTACACAAATTTGTATAAGTTAGTAACATAATTTAACAGTTGAACACGGAACAAACAATATCACATAAATATTTAACGTGGTTGGAAATCGAACCCACAGTCCCTGGCTTACCGGTCAGATTCGGTAACCACTGAACCTCAGGTCAGGTCTCTTTCAACTAAGCGTTTTTTTACAGTAATCATCATTAATGATGTAAAACGTAATTTAGTAATATTAACGCTGGAGGCAATTTATGAAGGAATTGAAATAAGTATTTCACAAAGTACTAAAAAAAGCTGCATGCAATGTATCGTGTGGTCCATTACTAAGGTGAGCAGAATGAAATATGCACAGCCACCTCTACTACCTACTTATCAAGAGCCAAGTTATTACAAAACGCAAAATCCAATTACATCATCATTTTCACTTTTTCACTTCGATGACGTCACCATGTCCCCGCCCAATAAATTATGAGCCCATGCGATTTACTGTCTCTCTCTATCCTGGTGATATTTTCTATGAAAGTTTTCCCTGTCTCGCCTACCGAGTCTGGCCGTTTATGCTATCCTATTACTTGCACTGAAGGTTCATAGCAATTTCCGGCTTTCTATTCTGTCATCACTTAACCTCAAAATCAAAATCAAAAAGAAGAATTTTTCTTCTTATTTATTAGATTGTAATAATATTTTGCTTCAATGTGCGCCTAAAATTTTCGTTTCCTTTAACTACCTACCTTTCTTTACTTTCGTTAATGTTCGATTCAAATATTTAATTCGTTTAAAGAAACCGCCATTCCTAAATAAACCCAAAACCATTTTTGCATCACAAACAATTTAATCGTATCTACCCTCACAATATTAATTCACAATCGTGAAGCAGTTGTTTATAACAACAATTAGCGTTTCGGACCTTAAGGTTGGATGCCCGTTCAAGTGTAAACTAGAGATATTCCAATTCTGAGGATTGGAATGAACACTTGAACTTAGAATTCCTCAGGGCCTAGCAATATATTTGAAACAATCTAGAATAAATAGCAAACGATGCGTATTATTTATATTAATATTTGTTATCGTACATTTCAAATATACGTTCTCACGTGGGAATTTGCAAAATATGTACGAGAAAATAGCACCTGTCTCCATCTATCTATCTGTACGGGACAAGCGCCACTCCAACAGGTTGTGACTTGAGCAGGTTGATATCGTGTTTCAAATACTGGGAGAGCATGATAGCTATGAGTAGATTCGTGCAAAGAGGAGGGCTGGCTGTACTAACTGATGAAAGTAAAAGAGACAAACATATACAGGCAGTGTAAATAAAAGGACGTTAGCGCATGCGTAAACGTTCATTTTGAATTCCTATTGAGATTACAAATATATTTACAGGTGATTTTATACAAGAACGTTGGTGCTACTAGTCCAAATATTTTTCCTGGGTAGCTAGCGAATGCACATAGTATGGCTGAGCAATCAGAGTTACTATGTACTAAACCGACCTCCTTATGATAGATCTTTACACTTCTAGTTTTCATTTTAATGACGTCACCATGGTCCCGCCCACCGAAGCTTCCACGCATGCTTTCCACTCACTGTTTCTAATCTGCTATGAAAGTTTTCTTTATTTAGTCCGGACACCCCTTACACTTATGCTATCCCGTTACATGCAATGTACATTCGTAACATTTTCCGGCCGGGAAATTCTCTGGTGGTGGGGGATGAGCACTGTCCTCTACCGAGCTGTCACTTTACTACCTGTCTACCTTTACGTCCAGCCCGAGATACAGCACGCCCTTTGCGTTCGGTATAATTGCAGTAAAGCTAAAAAAACAAATCTTTATAGTTTTTCGGCATATTTGTATTTCATTTTATTGCATTTCTAAAAAAGTGATCTTTAAATATTTCTTGCTCTTTTTTAAAAAGACACATGCAATAAATTGTTGTGACGTGCAAATAAAAAGTAGCATATGAAAACAACTTAGTACTTTATTAGATCATAATAATACTTTTTTATTTATTAGAATTCACAGGTAATGTGTGAAACGAACAAGGCATCTGAGGAGCAGGTTGGCAGCGTGTTCGAAATACTAGGAGAGCATGGCAACAATGAAAAGTTACATGAAAGAAAGAAATGTAATGAATGAGAGTAAAAGAGAAAAGGATGCAGATGTGAAAAGAAAGGAACACGCATGCGTCAAGATGAATATTGAACTCCTGAGAATGGAATTTACACGTTGGTTTGTTTGTCATCTTGCACCGAATAAGGGTCATAATGTTTATTATAACCATCGTAGACGAAAACAAATTAATGTGAATTAATTAGTAAAGAAAATTATTTACCTAAAAATGTATGTAGTATGGTTTATGTAGATGTTTTTCTAAAACGAATACTTGTTTTAGATGTTATGATAACGATAGGATAAGTGTGTGTTGGAATGTGACTGATAGAACTGTATAACAATAGACAGACAACGGAATAGAACTGTATAACAAACAACACTATGATTGGTGTGATTGGATCGAGGCGGGCAAGGGCGAATAGCGAACAGGTTATTGAGCAGGTTAGTATCGTGTTTCAACTACCAGGATAGCATAGCATACCGCGAGCAGCTACGTGAAAGAAAGAGGCGCTGTCTCTACTATGCAATGAGAGTAAAAGAGAAAAGTATACAAAATGAGTGGGGGTTGCGAAAACGAAGAAAATTAGCACTTGCATTGAAATGGATTTTGAACTATCATTAATATAATAATAACAATTGGGACAAATTGACACACATTTTTCAATTTCACTATCTGATTCCAAAATAGGCAAAATGTCCTTGAGCACGCAAACGATTTTTTACCTGTTTGATTCTCTGTATATAGAGGGGATGGTCTAACAACACTCAAACAGGTCATGGTTGGTTCAGTGTTCCAAATACTAGGAAAGCATAATAGCTATGAGTGGCTGGCGAATGAAAGAGTGTCTTTTACAATGCCTATCTATGTTTACAAATTATGTATTCATGTTATTATTATTATTATGTATATAGTATATATTATAATGTATAATACGAGTAGTTAGCATGGGAACGTGCATATATAGTATAATAATATAATACGTTTGCATAGATAGATTAGCTTACCCGTTTGATTCTCTATACAGAGAGGAAATAAATAGTCTCTAATAACACTCCACAGGTCATGGATATGAAGCAGGTTGGTTCAGTGTCCCCGGTACTGGGAGAGCATAATTATGAGTGGTCAGCGAATGAAAGAGTACCTTCTCTAATTTTCAATGAGAGTAAAAGAGACAGCATGGACGAGAGGGGAGCAGCGAAAAGACAAAGAAGTTAGCGCATGCGTTAAGGGTAATGTTGCACTATCAGGATCGCGCGCCTTGCACCCTTCAATATCAAATAAAGGCGTGTAAAATAAGATTTCCACAAATTTAAGCACCACGAATTTTATGGCACTTCATTTAAATAAAAAATGCTAGTATTAGAACATTATATACCTTTAAATATTGTAAGGTGCAATTTTAATGTTTTTGGTTATTATGTATACAACGAATTTTAAATTGTTTTCTATGACATTATTTGATGAAATAAACATTTTTTTTCTAGTGTTTTATAAACTCGTTAACGCTAGCGTAAGTTAATTGATAGTATTTGTCATACCTTGTCTAAAATGCGCAGCGCGTGTCATGTTCCGATCATCTGTATTCCCATCTCGCCGATATTCTCAAATTGTTGATGTCCTGGTAGACGCCGCGTTGTTTATAACGTCATTCTGGAACCACTGTTGCGTCATCCCTTGCGTCATACGCACAATAAACCACATTAATATTGCAATTTTAGTTTCTGTAAGCATTACTTTGGTTTAATGAGATTTTACTTTCAAGATTTCGGTTGCTTTACGATATAATCACTGATTCTGTGGAAGTAGTTACTGATTAATTAAATAATGAATCTTTAATTGAAAAGTTTGTTTGTACTCTTTATACATATTGGGATATTATTATATTTATCGTACTATAGGATCTTTTCTTTTTCTTTTTTCTTTTCTTTTCCTTTTTCTTTTTATTATCTTTTAATATACTTTTTCTTTTCTTTTCTTTTTTTTCTAGCATCACAGTAACCATTTTGTTGGGACTAAATTTATGGTAAATCTTTTTTTTTTATATTATCAATTTGTTATTAGTTAATAAATTCCATGAAAAATACTAATATTAAATAATAATAATAATAGTTAATAAATGCGGCGTAACTGTCGGCTTAAGCAAGACATAGGGATGGCTACATTCAACAGGTTACGAGTAGAGTGATGAGCAGGTTGGTTTCGTCTTGGATGTACTAGGAGAGCATGTGTACCATCTATATGAATCGAAGAGCGCTTCTTACTCGTCTATGAAATGGGAGTAAAAGAGAAAAATATACACATAGGTTGAACGAGACGAAAAGGAGGTTAGCGCATGCGTAAGGAAGGGCTCATGTCGCACTGATAGCGGGAATACACGTAACTTGAGAATATCAATCTTTCAATTTAACGGAGTTGAGTCAGAAAAGTTTTAGATCCAGGCACAAGTTTTGATTATAGACCACGTAATGCTAATTGTTCTGAATGAGTAGGATTTTTTAAACATATCCTAGCACACAGGCTACCTGATTATAAATGGTCACGCTAGTCCACGCACAAACTGCAACATACAAGGAGTCGGCAATGTGTGGCTGGCCTTGAAAGATAATGATATTTGAGTTGGTATTTAGCAAATGTCCAGTCCAACGTATGCTGAAGATACTTCTACTCTCAGGTTCTGCTTTAACTGTTATATTTTAGATGCCTCTTTGGTTTTTTTTGTAAAAAGCGACATCTTTTGTATGGAACCGTAATTAATTTATTGGAACCGTCCTTATTCTTAACCTGTTAGTTCTACTAAACCTGGATAGATGGCGGGATTAGGTAAATGCGGAATGCGGAATGCGGTAAAATTTTATCTACAACTATCTGTACCAAGCGCGCGTTGCTACGCCACCAACTAAAATAAATTTGAAGGAACCGGTACCCCTAGCACGAACCTCTAGCGACAAACTATTCGTACGGTAAATGGTAAAAAATTGCATGAAAAATGTTCAGCGCCCCTATCGTGCGTAAAGGGCACTAATTTTGCGAGCACGAACCATACTTCCGATTTTCTAGCCGCTAAGTTAAGGTAAAGTTATGTTAATGTAAATGTAAATTCCGCGTTTCGTATGAAAAGTGACTTTCATACGGTGAATTCGATAGTACTTCGCGCCGCCGACTAATGTAAACGTAATGTAAAGGTATCGTATTCTCGATATATTTACATTCGCAACTCTGATAAAGTTCGTGCTCGCGCTACCTGACATGAATTTCAGAATTTACATAAAGTCTAATGTCACCAACAACTCGAAACGTCATCATTCGTTCGCTGTTTTCGTTACAATTCAAATCATCGTGAACTGCGACGGCGATATATGAAATTCTTTGGAGTGACAGTCGCGCCATCTGTTGACAATTGGTCGTAGCAACTCAGAGACCGTGGGCTCATGCACAAACAATTTTGCTAAAATCATCACATTATCAAATGCATAGTTTACGATTCTATAAAGGACATACAGACAAACATTCATTTTTATATATTGAGATTATATAGAATTTCTTAAAAAATATCCTTTGAGTCTGCCTATTGCGGTTGGGCTATGAAAGCTCCTGACAACATTCTTGTGAACCTTTGTAAGTATGTGTTGTGCCTATGTTACTAAAATTATTTCATGTAGTTCAAATAATAGATAACCTTATTCGTAATGAACATTTTTGACTACAGGTATTCATTTAATTTTTATTACAGTTTTCTAAAAGTTTTTTTACTTTCACCGTACAACGTCGCTTACAGAGGCGCTCGAGCGACGATTATTACGAGCAGGTTGACATCGTATTTAAAATACTAGGAGAGCATGACGAATCAGCTAGACGCAAGGAAGAGTGTTCGCTCTTTGAGGTAACGAGAGTAAAAGAGACAACGAACACTGCAAGAAAGAGAAGTAAGCGCATGCGTACAGGCTGTTTTAGTTTATTACTTCCTGACAAAGGTTTCGAAATGCAAATAAATAAATAGTGCATACAAATCTAGATAACATTAAATTTATTAAATCATGATAGTTAATTAAAAACACATATTTGTCATCCCTTAAAAAATATATGTGAAATCAATATATTTTTTATAAGTGTTTTCGTAAAATTGTATTAACGTTCAATGCACATAATATTGCACTTTTGAAAATTACAATTTTATATAATAGGATATGATAAATTAAATCAAACAATAACTAATAATTTTCATGTCTATATTTTTCTATGCGATACAATTTTAATAATATTTTGATCTTTATTTTTCCTTATCCTTGCGCGAAATCAGGATAACGGGTTCGTAACGTTCACTACCCCGCCCTTATGTGACCCTAGTAACGTTTTCCTTGGCGCTGAAGCTTTCCGTGACATATAGGGGCGCGCTTTCATGAGTTAAACTTGTCTGTTGGAAATATTTTTAGGGGAATTTATATTTTAATTTTTTTAATCTTCTAGGTTTAATATTTACTAATAATAAAGATAAATAATAACAAATAATAAAAAAGAATGCATAGTATAAGTATATATACGAAAATGTATATTATACTACTATTATATATGATGTATATTCAAAGATTTTCTAAATTCATTTTAACGAGAGGTCTTCATAGTATTCAAACTTATAAATTTTGAATCAAAGTTTTTTTTTAACTTACGAACCGTTAAATATTACTTTTATTGTAGTTGAGTTTGTTTAAAAAGCTACATCTTTGTAAAGTTAACATAGCGTTAGGTTAGGGGATTATTAAGTTGAAAAACCAAAGTAATAATAATAATATTTTTTACAAGTCCAGCAACGACGCTCTTAAATGCTAAATAACAGCTCAACCCTTTTAAAAATCGTCTTCATACATTTCGATAATCGAATCGCGTATCCCACCTTCATTCATGTCGCTAAAATACTGGGCTCTGTCGACGATAATCTCTGATGTATGATGACTTCGTTTTTCAAGTACTAGCACAGCATAAACGATAATAATTGAGTACAAACGCTTTCTCTACAAAAGCAATACGATAAAAAGAGAAAGATAATATATCCATTGGAGGGGTGGGGTAATGAAACTAAAGTAAGCGGCATGTCTTGCAGCGAACATGAAACATCAAATGTGACTAGGCATACATCGATTAGAGTTCCTGCAGAAATGGTCGAATGTATTTAACAACTAAAAAAATACCACCAGCAACTAGTTCTTTCAGTTCTATCGTATATAATTGTATTAGATATTTTCAGTATTGTTTCACATGCTATCAGATATACCCGGAGTTGATTAGAACAAAGAATATCAAAAAGTTAAAATATATTATTATAAGAAGTAGCTCATAGAACTTGCGAAACTGCAAGAAACATCTGACAAAATTTTCAGCGAAATTTCAATGAAATCCGTATTAACATTACAATGTTATGTAGACGAAAATTACCTCATATTTAAAATGCTTATAATTGTCTTCTCTATATTTATTTATTTATTTATTTACGTTTACACAACAAATGGACAGTAAAATTTGCTGATATTTAAATGGAATAATAACTTAAATTTCATTTTTTTTAAATGATTAGTTTATTATCCTTGCGCAAAGCAAGGTCATCAGGACTAAATGCAAACCATTTTAACGTTACCTTAAGTCTAGACATAGTTTCTTGCTTATGATCCCCTAGTCACATTTTTCTTGATGCTCGGTCTTCCCGTTTTAGTGAGAGGGCGCACTTTCAGCGTCAGTAGCGTCACCTATCCAAAAACAAGAATCAAAAATATAAAATAGTTCAATGTCGAAAGCAAATATTTGCAATATTGCAATATTCTTCTGTTTTTGATTTCAAGTTGTTCTTAAAGTTTTTTCAAAAATCATGTCAAGTTGTGTGTGTCTAATTAATAAAAATATCAAATAAATAAGAAGCAGCAAAGTATATAATAGACGAAAAGAAATTAAACTATACTTTTTAGATACTACACAAATTTTCGCTGCATCGGCTTAGAAATTTTGTTTGCGTTAGAATCGTTATCCCTTCGTTCCTTCTTGCACATAATCTAGTCTCAGGAGACTCCTCTTTACGTTCATAGTTTCACGCTTATGTTATCCTAGTATCTTGTTCCTTGGCGCTGAAGCCTCCCCAAGATGTTGAGAGGGCGCACTTTCACATTAAGGACACGTCTGGTAGCGACATCTGCGAATAAGATCCATCTCTTAGATTGTATTGTAGTTATTATTCTGAATACTATCCAAATATTTTGAATGAAGATTAATCATGGTTAATCCGAGTTTTCCTCTATACTAGACATTCTTGCGTGATTTATGAAATACACTTAAATACAATTTCCATTGATGAAGTATTTATTGGAACGAAGTTCCTTACGGCAGGCTTGGAGGGGATAGGGATTTCGCTGCGTGACCGAACTGAAAAAAATGTGAT
>DWDX01002803.1:0-14374 GCA_018245675.1 Agara michaeli
AGGGGTAGGCAGAGGAGTGTAGTACACCCCCACATTTCACCAGTTACGTTTAAGTCCCACAATGGAATAGGTGATGAACCTATTGCCATATAAACGAGAAGCTGAATATATAAAATTAATTATCTGTCAAGTAGTAATGTATCAAGTATCGTTACATTTAAGTACCACTTTGCTTATCGTCCGCAGCCGTGGTAATATTTTGGACTAGATGCCTACGAGTACTTGAAAAGCATAATGCACTTTGCGTAACAGGGTGCACTATTGCACTTCTGTTGAGTTCTCGTCCGTCTTTGATAGATCGTACTTGATAGAGTGGAACTTTAATGGGGCTTAGTAGATAATAAAATTTAACCTCTACCTCGTCTCCACAACAAGAAGCCATACAAAATATTATACTATTCATAAATACCTTGAAAGTACACAAAATATTTACAAAAGTACATTGAAATGTCACATTTGTCCTTATATTATTAAAAGATACCATTAGCAAAGCAGATGAGCGTGGTGAGATTTTACGAGGGGTATAAATTTTTGGTGTCACAAACGTCTTTTTTCACTCCTAGAGACAACAAGATTCAATGTGAAAATAAACCCAGCTTTGAGTACCGCGTAAATGTAGGTTTTACAAAACATGTTTACGTATGTCTTATTAAAAAGCTATGTTGCTTGAGGCTTACCAATATAAAGTATATACCGAACGTACCAAAATGTGCGCTATTTTAGGCCTTTCGACTAACTTAAGTAAGGACTTACTTACTTACTTTAAACAATTATCACGTGTAAGGACACGTGATAATTGTTTAACTTCCTTACAACAAACGGGAGAAACTAATTAGTATATTGAAGAACACATTACGTATTGAAAAACAACCAGAACTGTCGTTATTATAAAAACTCGCCAAATTTAACGACGCTAATCAACTGTTTTCTTTATTGCAACCATCATCATGAGCATTCAGCATTTCATATCTTTATGACTCGTCTCACGTAAACTCCGGAAGTTAAGCCGCTTTCTACGCATGGGGCTATAAATTTTCATCCCATTTTTTTCCTTCCGTCCTTTTAAAATTTGCCTTGACGGTTTTATATTAAAGCTGAAATGTTTACATGTAATAGTCAATAATGTTATTACGTAATCCTAACGAATACATTTTTATAAAGAATTTGTTCAAAAAGCGGGCTATTATCACCATTATTATCTTAGTTTAGTTCATCTACTATGTAGAAATCGTCGTGTAAATTCATACATTAACACATTCTGCCTTTCAGTAGCAGCCATTTCCTGTAGCATCCGAAAGAATTTATATAACTTTTGTAAGATTCGATGGTATATTGAGATTTTAAATATACTGTTATTGACTGTATATCATGACTGTATATCATGACTATCATTGACTGTATATTAAGTCACAGAAAATTAATTGGCTTTATGCCATACAATCGTATGCGTTAATTTTACAGAACATCGAACAAGCTGTCTCGAGTGCGTTCTCAATCTTTCACAATTATAATAAATTATACATTTGCCGTTCGTGTTGTAGATAATGTGTCCTTGGGTGAATTATGTGAAAACACGCAGCGCTATCGCGTCAACATAAATCAATTTTTTTGCTTAATTGCCCGTCGTTCATAGCACACTGCAGGGTCAACGATGCTGTGATTTATTAGGTTCCCGCGGACCCACAACGCCGGGGGATATGTTTTTCGAAATCTCTAATATCAAAATGTCAACTGGAAACCAACATATAAAAATGTACTCCATGTTGAAACGGAATAAGCATTTTAATTAAGAATCTCTACTTAACAAGTCAGTATTTAGAATCTATAAAATCACTTCCAGAGGTCCGTAAAGGCTGACATGAGTTCGACATACTATAAATATATTATTACATCTAATGGTATCTTTTTGATGAACACTCACTAGAAACACTTAAGCTACTTTTTCTTAAACATGAAAGTATAACAGAAAGAGACAAATCGTTCAGCAGTACAAATACGTAGGTTTATAAACAAGAATGTACATATATGTTTACATCCTGCCGTATAGTACCTTCACCCAAAAATTATTACCAGGAACTGTCTCTTTATGTCCGCCAATTTCGGAAGCAAAAACAAGCCTATTATACGAAATCACATGATGGCCGAGAGTGGAAATACCCTCTCAATAAAACTTGACGGCACGCTCTCGGCATTAATGAGATTATAAAACTTTTAGACTTGTTATCGCTGTAGTCCTATTTTCAACTTGGAACTAGTTTTATCTTTCTGGATTGAGTATAATAACCATCACGACACTCCCAAGTGCGAAGTATCGTAAATGAGTTGGCGTGCCGTATAACTTAGATTTACAAGACAGCTATATAAACTACATAACATATCTAAGATGACCTAATTAATATTTTGTCTTGTTTTACGAAGGTAGAGGCCTAAACAAGAAACGCGGGTTCATTACGAATTACTCATTACGTTAAGCAGAATGTGATTTCAAGCGAAGACACCTTTTAAGACAACAGTGTTTATAAAAGATTATGTTAAAGCGCTCGGAGGCTTGATGCGCTGGCATGTCGCAAACGTTCTGTTAAGTTGAACAACATCGTAGAAATTCACTTGGGGAATTTTGAACAGGAATTTAGAGAGGATCCTATTCACGTGTATCAGAAGATAAACTAAGCAATGAAAACCACATTAGTCAGCCAACAACTCGAATCATTGCTTTTAAACTTCATTAAGAATCCTAACTTGGTTGGTTAGCTAATAACAATGAAGTAGACCATAGTCCACGACACCCACTATTACAGGAGAGCCCGGCTCAGTGATAAGATACATACAAACCCTTTTCAAATATACAATGCATATTAACTTATGAATGTTATAAATATAGAACTAGTTTTTTAGGTAGGGACCTGCTCTCAAACGTAGGAACAAATAGGTTTTTTTTATATAAGAAATTACATGGCCTAAATGCATTGCTCGCTTTGGTGTGCCAATGTTATACCGTTCCGACTTGACACTCTCTTTTGAGAAAGTAATTATATCACTTTTCACTTTTTCTCTCTTGACATCTTTTCAATACCTTTCAAAACGTGTGACACATGAAAGATAAATGTGGAACTCATAAGATTTTTACTTATCATTTTGAATTATGTAGAAAAATATAGTGTCGGATACTGGGCGATATTTACATAGCTATAAATTCAAATAGAATAGCTTCCTCTGCAACGCCGGTGGCGAGAAATATTGCGTCTTTCGACTGCCCGGCATGCACTAACAAGAATGTAAATCAATAGCATGATGCTATATCAAGATATTGAGAATTTAATGTAAATTTATATATTTGGTCCTATAATATTGGCGAGATGATCAAGATTTTAAGTAATACACGAAGGGAATATGAAATCAGCAGTTTGACTCATGATTATTACATCGTTAATTACTGGATTTTCAAATCTTTAACAGTTTTAAATAAAATGCTTTTTATTTGTTATGTATCATGTCTAAGTTATAATCGTGGCTATAATTATAACTAGAAAATTGTATCTTCAGGAAACAAAGGTGGTTTCGTGGAACTACGCAACTAAATACTCGTACCTACTTGCATTGTTTTAACAAAAAGTGTACCTAAAAATTAACGAAATACTCTTTAGTTCATATTGTAAGCCTTAAAATATGTTCCATCCATGAATTTTGTATTTAAAATTTAGCATAATTTTGTTTGCAGGATGAGAAATTTTAAATTTAGTCGTCAAGACCTGAAACCGACAAAAATGTTTCAATCTATCATCATTATTCCTTCACAGTCTAATAAATTTGTCAGAAGTGACCGTTCGGCGATGTGACCGTTCGGCGATCACCTCAGAATCATCAGACACATCTATGACTGTTCACCTCAGTAGTGCTTTTATTCGAAACCTTCAAAGAACCCAAATTGGAACTGTATCGTATAATATTTTTCTGCTTCTTAGTTATATGTAATATAACGTCTACATAGATTCATTCATAAAATAATAATTATATAGTAACTAGGTTCAAAGTTCTGGACAGGATATGGCTGTAAAAGTAACATTCATGTAGTCCTTCATGCTGCTCTGCCGCATTTCTAGTATGTTTTCATGCAAAGATACTCACATGCCACATACTTGACATGAGGCATGTGGATTATTCCCCGGGGTATAACATCAAACCATCTGTAATAGTTCTCACGCAGAATTTTTATCCCATATAAAAATAATATCTGCTCATAGACCTGCCCATTATCTTCATTTGTAGCAAAAAAATACAGTCCACATGAACAAATTTATTTACCCGGATGTAGCGAATTGAGTAAACATTGTAAGAAAATGACGGAACTCCGTCAAATTTACGCATCACTTCCATTATATAACAATATCCGGTTGAAGATTAATTTATTTACGGGTACCAAATAGTTACTAATATTTATGTAATTTTCAATTTAATTTAAATACATAACAAAAAATCCAATATGTCTATTAAGTTTTATTACAAAAATTAGTGTGGATGTCCAATTGCAACAAAATTAACCTCATTCGTAACGCATTGAGACTACTGCTGATAAATTGCTAAATTTATACAATAACGTCAAAATTTTAAAAAATAACACCAGCTCGAAAGTCCATATCCTTGTAACTTGGTTTTGTCTGTTACTTACGTAGCCACGTTGAAATCAAAATGGAGTAATTCTTCGACTAAATTAGAAAACGATTGTTGACTCTACAAGCAAAGCGTAAACTGGCGAAACACATTGAATTGTTTACGAAAATGACAATGACGATATCTTATTGTCACCTCCTTACTTGTTTAGAATTACTTATACCTAATAAATTCTATCATATATTTCAGATCGGCAAGTATATTTATACGAATAGCGATTATCAATTTAAAGTGAGTTGTCCGCGTTCCACGCCTAGAATTTTTCACTCTACGTTAACAGATCAATTAGTAGTAATGACAATTTCTTTTATAAAGACAAATATGTCCACACAGACACCAATAAAAGTTATCGTGCTCTACTTAATAATGCAAGTTAATATCCGTTTATTCTGCTAAAGTGTTGAAAATGTAGTATATTGACGACAACTGGAACAGTTTTTCAAGCGCAATAAGACTTTGTGAAAGATTCTTTGTGAAAGCTGCAAACAAGACAGCCCGAGGCAACGGAACCAATGTCTGTATCAACATGCCTTTAGTAGGAGCTTTATTCGATATAAAGCCTACCATAGGAGTACATGTTTTGGCTCAAATAAATACAAGTGGTTTTTGTTGCTAAGTGTAACTCTATACTTGGATTTCAATTGCAATCAATGTTAAATTAGCGAGAAACGCGTAACGGATTTATTTTGCTTGGCTTTATTTAGTGCGTTTAGTGGCGAACTCGAACTTGCGAAAAAAAAAAATTATATGATATGTGTATCCATTTCAAATACAATAAAATCTTCTATTAAATAAAATATTCATTGTTTACGTTCATATTGTCAATGACAAACAAAAAATCGAGGATTTTGTCTAATAAACGCGTTATGGCTCTTTAAATATGGCTAAGTCAAGGTGAACCACGTTTTAGCTATATAGAAATTCATATAAATTATTCAAACTTAAAAATATAAAGATTTACGGTTCCAATTTCGAGTAAATGCTAGGTATAAATTAATCCGTTATATGTTACCTCTCTTTACTTTAATTCTACCTACATAATTCTACTGAGTACAGGAATATATCAGCGATAGGAATTACGTTGCCAAATGTAATGAAATCGCTTGAATGTTGGGACGTGTGAAAACAAACCGTATATATTAGTAACGCCCTAGAAATTAATTTACTTACAAAATAAATGCGATATTTTTTTAAGGCTAACTACACACGGTTATACTTATTGTTATAAAACGTAACATCACGCCTGTAATCCCCTAAGGGGTAGGCAGAGGAGTGTAGTACACCCCCACATTTCACCAGTTACGTTTATTGTTATAAAAATCAATTCAATATAATTTATATAAAAAAATAACGATAAAGAACACAAACAGTTATATCAATACAGTAATTATAACAAAATTGAAATATTTATTATAACATCTAACTGTGTTATGAATTTTCTTCACATATAATTTGAGTGTAGTATTAATTAGCAATCTTTAGAAGTTAGTAGACCCTTAGCCCTATTTTAACATCGTCTTTAAGCAACATTTCTGTTCTATTAACTCTACTAGTTACCCTATTAAGTGTACAGAGGTAAATAATTTTGGTTTTTTCTTATTATGTACCTAAGTAATTCATTTGCCTTTTACTACGGGCTCACCTGATGGTTAGTGAAGTGGAGTCTAACATTGTTTTGAATACATTCATGTTATATATATCACAGAAAATGGACACTAGCAGGGTGTGCGGATAAATTACAATTTATGTGGTACATTTTATTAATTTTGTTAATTATTACATTAGTTATACGGATGTTTTATTTCCTCACAGAAAAAGAACAAACAAATTCAATTATCGCACAAAATTAAATGTTTATCCTAGGTGGGAATCGAACCCACGAGCTACACTTTAGCAGTCAACATTTCTAACTAACTCCTGAGCTAAACAATTCGTAAGCTGTCAAGTCCTTACAGTATTTATAAGGTTTAATGAAAAACAGTTTAACTTTTTTCGAATAATTAAAATCGAGATAGATTAGTCTGTTTTGTTAAGTGAACTCACATCGAGTCGGATTGAGTGTGCAAACCGAATACCCTATCCAATTAGGTTGCGAGCCTTCGCGAGGTACCCACGTCTGCAATATCCGCTATTGACTCATCTACATATATGTGCCAAGTGGCCACTATGTGAACTTTCAAAATATATGTATGTATTGAAAAAACCTTAAATTATCTTTATATTATCATTGTTTTCCGGCCATTTTTTTACAAGATTCCTCAATCGATACACTGAAAGGGACTGTAAACATTTTTCCTACATTTTATCTTTACATAACATAGTGTGAACTATAGATTTGTTTATAACATAGCTAGCTTTTCCTGGCTTAAACTTTAGAAGACGTAATTAGATTACCATCTTGAACAATACGGTGTCATGTTCCTAGCGCAGACCAAAATTGCAACGAAGTTTGTTGTAATAACTAGCCGATGTAATAAAAGCTTCCGCATAGTTCTACTATATGTGACAGAAGACTCATCTGAAAATACCTTAGTTACTAGTATACGTAGTGTATGTAGCTAGTTCACGATAAATAGAAAAATAAGTAGATCCTTAAAATGGCTCTATAAATTTGGCATGTTTGTATATTTTGCAAATGATACAATTTGATTGTGAGGTTCTTACAAAGCACATATATTGTTTTGTTTCAACTGTATTGCCTTTAATAATAATAAATGCAATACTCATTTCTCTGGTCGTAGCCAAACACCCACAAATATGGGTTAGACGGTAAATCATGGTTCTGTAAACCAATATGGAGTAGTTCTGTAGTTGACGTAATTACAGCTACATTGGTGCGACGTTCTGTGTATATGTCAAGCAAATTTACCGCTATTGCGCTCCGCTATCGAATTCACTACTGTTTGAACTGCTTAGTACACGTATTGAACAATTCGCCCCGTCGTACATAATACCATTAATATGTGTGTGTGTGTGTGTGTGTGTGTATATGTGGACGTACATAACACATTTAGAGTTTGGGAGGCAGCTATTTTGAATGAAAGTTAGTGTTAATTGTATCAAAGCATTTATAATGTATTTTTATAAATTTTAGGTATGTAGATACATACATTGTAAAGAATAAAAGAAGTTGAATTGACATTTCGAAACAGTTAACCGTACTGACTGTGTACCGGTGAACGGAACAATTAGATTTACACAACGTAAAGCGTTTTCGCCGCATAAATAAGTACAACAATGAACCTTATTACACTAATAATAAATTAAATTATTATTTCTTGTATAACTAACCTGGAACTACTTGCCTTTATATCAAGTCCAAAGAACTCCAAAAATGTTTAATGACTACTATGAAAAGATAATATACCTTATAGGTAATCACATAATAAATGCGACCTACTTTTTGCTGTTATCTATGTACGTGGTTTGTGAAGTATGGCAACTTTCAGAATAATTTACTATTAATGGTACGTTTCCAACAAAGGACAACTATTGTTACATGTCGTTTATTGTGTTATTCTTTTTGGAAATATGATTGGCTTTAATATTAGCTCCACACTAGTTACTCAATATTAATATTATGGAGATTATGGAGGAAATGTAGAGTAACACTTGCATTCAGCATTAAACCGTGTAAGGTTGCCTCATGGAGGATATTGAGCAATTTCCTCCCTGTACATGATTGCTACAGTAACGATGTGCAAGTAAAGGATAGCTGCGATGTACACAAATTCGTTTTTAAATGAGCGCACCAGGTTATTTACAACGTAGATATTTACTTACCACAATTTTTTGAAATACACTTTACCATGCTATTGTAGTCCTTTCAGTTTGCTATACATATCGAGTTCAAATATGAAAAATCGACGTTGATGAAAGGAGCAGAGCCCGCTAAAACAGACATTAAATGTTGAATAGGGAGACTCCAAACAAATTTATAAGACGTATTGTTGAAACTCAGCAAATAACCTTGTTATTATTATTATTGTAGTAACTTGGTCTGCTTCTTTTTTTTCTTCTTTACCTACCCACAAAACAAACACGAACAATCAGATTTAGATGCATTTTTAAAATCGTATAAATTTTTGTTTGGCTTTATATTGGAATATCGGTTTTTAATTTGTAGCAATTCACCCAGTACGCGACAAAACTTTTTACAAAAAAAGGTGTAAAATAAATATCGCAAAATAATGCAGAATGCAAAACAAAAAATTACGACATCAGTTAACAGTACAAAATTGTTACTGTAATTAATTCCTTTTTGTTTGGTTACAAATAGCTACAATTTCACGATTGAACTACGTATTTTTTTTATTACATATGTACTAACGAACAACATTGATTGAACACAATTCCGACGAAATGTTAAATAAATCAGCGATTCAGTTTTATCTCGGAAGTTCGCTTCAAGTGAGTAGGTGACTTAGGAACTCCATTCCAAAACTGGAACTAAATCTCTTAAAACTTGCTCCGACATTTAATCCTTATCACTATTGAAAAACAGTTTCATATTCAATCTTTCCAATCCAGATCGTATTAGCAAGTAAGTAACGGGCAGAATATCACTTTTAAAATATAACTACATACTAATAAGAGAACTTACCCAACTAATCCAACCATCTGATCCCAAATTAGAACGCCTGTCTTATGGTCACCAAATGGCTGTAAACAAGTCTATTTATACCTATTTCTACATACATACTTATATAGATAATTTTTGAACCTACTAGTGCAGCAAACACTATTAGCAAATAATTATGCTGCGTGGAAAGCGAAACAACAAACTACGCCTTATTTATAACCGTTACCAATCACTGGACACCGAAAAACACTCATATTTCTCTCTTGAAGAACGCGATGAACTTTTCACTCTGAATACTGGTAAGTATCTATAAGTTAGATAAATCGGGAAATGAAGTAGATCTAAATTACAATCAATACTTAGTTCGCTAGTTCGAATACCATAGATACGTCCTCAACACGAAAGTACAGATTTTTTAACGAACTATGGAACTGGTCAGAATTAATTCAACACGCTAACTAATACTTGAAGCTGCAGGTGGTGCAAGGGCGAGTGCAACTGCACTCGACATCGAACCAATATATGCAGTGCTAAAAACAAACAATATCAGTCAGTAGACTTAGATATAATACATTTTGACTACCAACAAATCTCAGTATTATACCAGGATACCTTCGCAAATGAACCTTGCTCAGATAACTCTACTTGTAAATCAGTCCTGGAACTGTAAATCGTATTCACCGTTTCGAATCTCAATCTAACTATATTAGAAAGGTCAACTTGATAGAAATTTATCACCTTTTCCTTTCAAACTAATGAAGTTCTATTACATTTCTAGGGGCGTAATGTACACTATAAATAACAATTCCCGTTCAGTTCGTTAATGCATTGTCTGACTTCAGAATATATGTCTACTGGGCAACTACCCTATACGCATCTACTGTTAAAGCTACTCGTGTCTAACATTAAAAATCGTGTAAAAGTTTAATTAAAAACTAAAAATATAGATAAACGTAAGATACATAAATAATATGAAGCGCTGGTAGGTCTGATAAAGTTGATAGTCGCAAATAATTTGTAAAGTTAAACAAGGTCAGGCTAGTGCCTCCTTGGATGAATAACCGTTAATAGCGAAATTTCACTAGTCGTCATGTTTCTCCAGAAATGTTAAAGTTTTAAAGACATTAAACAAATTTTTCGGCTTCAAGACATTTTAAGTGATAAGACACACTAACTCGTATCTCCATCGATATGTAGAAAAGCATTAGGCAACGTGAAGTAAGCTCTAGGCTTCAACATGTCACGAAAAAAGGCTCATGCCGATAAAACAGACGTTAAAATATCACGGTCAACAGTATTCTTAACTGTATAACAAACGTCTTTCATTTCGATAGTATTAGCAATTACGCGTACTGATTACAATGAAGTAACTGTAAAAAGTAATTGTATTATCGCTCAGCGCTTTTAAAACACACTGCTCTCATTATGGTTATTTCCTTATTGAACGTGGCATTATTCATTTCAATCATTATTGTCTGCCTTCAATGTTTCTGACCTGACCGCCTACTACTTGAAGCCTTATGTCCTGAGGACTAAGAACGGATAGACAGCCAGCACGGTTCTGTATATATGGCTCAACAGCTTTACTGCGAATATCACTCGACACAGGTGCTCACGTAAATTGCCATATGCGGTGAGTGGTACTATTCGGTGTGCACACTATGGGAGCATTTCGAACTCTATATTCCCCATATATCCGCATCTATATCGCGGGACGCCAGCCATAAACTCTCATATTTACCCCCACCATATCCGCCAAAATGTCCAAGAACCTGGGGTGGCCGTTTCGATTTCAAGAAGTTATTACTACGTAACTAAAACGTATTTTTACCTATGTGTAAAGTTTGAAGTTGGTCAAACGAATGAATTAAATCCAAATCCAGGTTGGTGAATATAATATATGTACATACAAACCACAAACTGAAAATATAAAGAAAAATATTCTGATAGTACAGTAAAACCGTTTTTTAATTATAATACATCATCATTTTTGAGAAGGGATTAGAAATTAATGCGTGAAGCTATTCGTGCGGGCATATACCTACTGTTTATTTATAAATGATCTTATTAGTCATAAGTGCCTCTCATATCAAATCTAATCATCGCCTACCTTAAATAGTAAGTAACCGTCTAAGATTTGAATGCCGCAAAGCCCGTCCTTATTCGATTTCCAGTAATTGATCTTCACTTAGGAAACTACCAAAGTGATTCCCGAGGGATCCCCAATTAGTCCTAACGACGGAAGGTAATGAGAGGCGTGGTTATTGATTAGTGAAACATTGTTGTTTGTGATTACTTTTTGCGTTTTTATGACATGCACGACATTTCCTACAATTTCTAACATCTATTATATGAATCTAACTTCTATCATCTAAGACATGAAAGTTAACTATTAATAACAATCAATATACTTACCTAACTAATACCTAAGCAAGTAAAATAAATTATAGTGTTTCTTCTAAACATTTTCATTAAAATATCATCCTTAATAACAGAGCGTATGGTGAGGTTCGCCGACAAAACTCGAAATGAATACTCCACATTCACTACACGAGAACAAAGCACGTCAATAGTCAATGAACACAAAAATTGCAATATGCTTCTGTCAGGTACGTTTGCAGTGCATAAGAATAATATAAGATCTTATCCGTCAATTTGTAATGAAACGTACGTAGGATAAAAAGCAAAGGTCATGTAAAAATTGATACAATGTGCGCAAACCGAGACTCGTCTCGTTTTTTATCAGATATTTTGTATAATCCCGATTACTATTGATATTAGCTAACGAAATATGAAATCGTAGTATACATACCTCATAGCGATATCATTATCTAAATATATATAACTCAAAGGTGACTGACTGACTGACTGGCTGACATAGTGATCTATCAACGCACAAGCGAAACCACTGGACGGATCGGACTTAAATTTGGCATGCAGGTAGATGTTATTACGTAGGCATCCGCTATGAAAGGATTTTGATTAGTTCTACCCCAAAGGGGATAAAATAGGTGATGAAAGTTCTTAACGCGAGCGAAGCCGCAGGCAAAAGCTCGTCATTGATATTTCAATTGATTCTCATTCTATACAGTTACGGGAATTACGACTATTAATATATGAATATTGTGAGTCATAAAGCCGACATCTCAGATATTAAACTAATATTGGATTCAATAAATATTCCGTAATGATATAACAATATATATAATATATACATACAATGTTTTTGTTAAATTATTTCGACAAGCCCGTACTTCTATGTAGCGGTTTGGTATAATCTAAGACACAGGTGTGTAGGCTTGTCAAAAGGGTTCAATAATTTGACAGCTAGACGAAATGGTGAAGGAAGAAAAGACGAGATGTGACAAAACGTGTACTTACGGGCTTACTTACGGGTTTGTGACATGTTGTAAATCTCTGAGCTTCCCAAATACATGTTTTGTTATATCAAAACTGTTTTTGGTTTTAGTTAAGTATCTATTATGTTTACTTTAAAAAATATTATTTGATATGTTTAGAAATTTACGAACAATACAAAAAAGTACGATACAGGTAAGTACATAATACATAAAAGTATAATTTTAAATGTGAATTAAATCGTCATATGTCAATAATTGAAGATACATATTCTGTTAATACAAAAAATTACGCCACTAAAGTATCTTATTTCCAAAACCAATACAGGGAATAATAGGCAAGAGGGTTATTTACAATTTGTATGCAATATTACAACGTTGGGAATTAAATGGATGATTGTTCGTTAATGCTTTTCTGTTTCAACATAGGAATAGGGTAGAATTTCCCTGTAATGAACATCTTTAAAACTTAAATCAATTCGTTCACACCTTAATCACAATAACCATCAAATCACTTGATCGAATGCGTCAATCATAATTTTGTAATTAATTAAACACATCAAAACTATGGATTGTATTTAAGATCATTCACTGTTCAATGCACCTATAAATTTTAATAACACAATAATCTGTTACAAAATTTTAGTCTAGAAATAATACACGTGATAAAACTCGTTGGAATTGGAATAAAGAGGGTCGACAAAGGGCTGGGCTTAATTAAATACAACGCCCGAACAATTCCACCGTCCATTACAATGTTATTAAATTGTTCGACGGGTACCTAACATGCTACTTTATGATGTACTCTAATGCCCGCGATTTAATTTGGAGTGCGCGAAATCAAATGTATTTTGATATATTGCGGGCCGATTTTAATTCGCCGTTCGGATTGGAGTTGTTACTGTTTCATTTTGTGCCTGATTTAAGTACGTTTTAAATATCGTTTACGTATCTATGCATAAATTTTAATAAGGGCTCTTGCTATTTTATTACCTTAATTACTTCTTGCGTAAATCAGTCCATCAATACATCAATGTTTGTAATCATTTTTTTTTGTTACCGCTTGAACAGATGTGACTACAGACCTTATAAGCTTTAAAGTTTACCTAAGTCGTATGCAGTAAGTATATTCGTATTCATATATATACTCTACATTTATGAAAACTGTTCTTTAAAAGTAACAAAGCACCGCTTATTAATCAAAAAATACAGAATAAATAAATGTAAAATACTGCTAAGACACTATTGCTGACGCTAATACCATTTTGTTAATCTTTTCTTAGGTATTTAGTATGTATTTTTAAATACTAATTCTATAGGAGGGTTACAATGTAAACTATAAAAACAAATAATTCTTAAGAGAGTGTTTTATTTAGCCTAGCTTTATTTAATTATAGTTAATGACATTTGAAAATGTTGTGATTTTAATACACGTATTTACGAGTTCGTAGCGAAACCCAACGAGGTCTAGTCAATAGCGCCTCGTTTGCACTCACCCCCGGACAGACTCGAAAACTTCACAGACGAATCAAACAGGAGATAATTTCAAGCAGGTGCTATGGAAATTTGCATTGCAATTAGAAATTTCAACCATTATGACAATCATACTGCAGTACCTAATTTATGTTTTAATTATGATTATGATTATAAAATAACTTACCCTATATGTAGGGTAAGTTATTTTATAATCCTACTAGCTTTGCCCGCGGCTTCGCCCGCGTTAAAATTAGTGCGTCACAAAGTTATTCCCGTGTAAATCACGACCCCG
>DWDX01002804.1:0-14373 GCA_018245675.1 Agara michaeli
AACAGTACCCAACCCGGGATTTGAACCCAGGACCTCCCGATCGGCAGTCGCGCTAGCAACCGCCCGACCAACGAGTTGAAAAAGAGTATTTTATCGCATAGTTAAAAAAAACAATCCCCCTATAGTTAAAAAAAAATGGCAATTTTCTCAATTAGGCTCTAAATCAATTTAAAACATATTCTAGAGAGGTAGCTAGAGCAGCAACAACTCATTTCAGCTGTAAATTAGAAGCGCTCGAATTGACGTTATCGCATTCATAGCAATCCGTCCTGTATCTGTCAGCGCTTGTAGCATAGCATATTGGTAGCGTGCATATTGGTGAACACTTGTTTGTGATATGTATAGCTTGTCTAGATTTTCTTAGTTAAGTAACAAACGTTTCTTGTTGGTGTACTCCTGTACTGGGTCTCCTTTCATAGTGAGAGGGTTTGAGACCATAGTCTACCACATCAGCGAGCTCTATTGTCAATATTTTTCATTGGGTTACATTATCGAATCTTTCATACGGATCCCTAACTTTTTTGAAAATATTCTATCACCTATGCTCATCAGGGATAATGTAGAATTCTAATGGTGAAAGAATTTTTCCAATCGGTCCAGTAGTTTCAGAGCCTATTCAATGCCAACAAACAATCAAATGTTTCCTCTTTATAATATTAGTTTAGATAAGACACCCAAACGGAAACCAATACAGAAACAACATCATAATATAACATTACCCAGTCTTCCTTTATAAATATCACAACTATTTATGGAACAATTTTCGAAAGATCGCATTTGTTCAAATGTACAAACCCTATTGATAGTCGAGGCATTGGGTAACCAACATAATTTATCCCAATAGACATGTATTATCATAATCTGTTAATATTCCAAGGTACCAGATATTTTGGGCATAAACTATTCAAAAGATTCCATGATTCATGCAAACACTCAATTCAGACTGCCAATAGCTATGCCATATAATGCCAAATAATATAATAACTGACTTGTTTCACTATAAACAGTTCAACGATGCTTTAAGAAAGAATGATTTAAAATTTGAAATGTAATTTTTTGTAATTGCTAATAAAGAATTCATATTTTGTAAGTATATTTTACATTTAACGAGTACTCCCAATAATTCCAATATTAGCACATTTCAATATCCGACTTTTATACCCCAATGGCTTACTGGCCTTTTGGTTAATGGACAATGACCGGATGTCGTGGGTTCAATTCCCACTGAGGACAGACATTTGCGTGATGAGCACATTTCTTTGTTCTGTGTCTGATTGTATATCTATTTAAGTAGTATATATATATGCATGGTTATCAGCCATCCGCATAGCATAATACGGGCATTTAATTGCCTAAATTGGAATCAGACAGCCCTATGTGGAATTCTCCCAATTATTATACATGAGCCTGCCCTAAATTTACATAACACATTCTATAATTTTTAGTGCTATGTCACGACTCAACACTTATGTGTCTTAACACAATCATTATGAGGTTTTGACGCCTATTATGAATACCCATTAAACCCAAAATGTCTTAAGTGTTAACTATATAATCAATTGCTTAATGGTAATATGATAGAAATATGTAATCATCATCATGTGAAATGTGGGGGTGTACTAGACTCCTCTGCCTACCCCTTAGGGGATTACAGGCGTGATGTTACGTTTTTATGTAAATCATCGCTTTCACCTATCGTTCAACTGTATACTAGCTAATAGTGGGACAGGTTGATATATGAACCGGCTAGTACAAATTGCCTCTTGTTCAATATTTACCTACAAGTACACTTTATGATTTATTCATGGCTTCAAGTTTAGTGGTCGCTGTTCGGGTCCCGTCGATAGCATGGACTATTGTGTTTTGGTTTTAAGTCAGTTTGGTTTAAGTTAAACTTTGGTTTTAAGTCAATTCAATGGAGTATTGAGCAGTGCGTTTGTGTGCGTTTAAAATGCGCTTTAAAAACATCTTATAGATAGATTGGGCAAAACATTATTAAATAACATATCCTAAGGTACGCAGATTTGCTGACGATCTTTTAATTCAGTCATTGGTTGGCCTCGTGGTCCAGTGGTTAGAGACACTGACCGCAAAACCGGAGGTCGTGGATTCGATGCCCAACTAGGATAAACATTTGTGTGATGAGCACATTTGTTTGTCCTGTAGCTGGTCGCAATAAAAATATCTAAATAAGTATTATATCGCATGTATATATGCATGTTTATCAGCTGCCCGGTTACTATAACGCAGGCATTCAATTTCCTAATTTGGAATCGGATAGCCGTATGTGGAAATAATAACTATTATTCCCCAGTTAATAATAACTATTATTCATAACGGTTGGTATCCAAATTTTATCCGGTAAAATGCACGTATTCAGTATAACAGATACGATTGAAGGAAACACCAGTAAAGACGCATTTCGATGCGGTTATCAAAATTATCGCACCCTAATAAAGTTCGGAAAGCAATTACATATTTCGTGCACTCTTCAGTTGGTAAAATCGTTTCGCCAACGATTCATGAATCGAACAGATAAAATATCGAGCCATTAAAACGTTACGTGCCTCCGAGTATCAAATAACCCTTAAATTGTGAGTAAACAAATTTGTGTCGACACCCGGTTCGTTAAAAATGTGAAAAGGTTTATTTATCCCCACCACAGCCCGCAAGTATCTGTCAAAGGTTAATATATGTGTATACTTTAATCAAATCGGAGGCGCTCTTCAGGAGGGTTAGGTCAAGAGTAGTAATAAATAAATCGGTAAAATAAAATAAAAAATAAGACTTTGTACGTCACATTTGTAAGGAGATATGTAGCACTCCGTGCATTTTCCCTACCCCGGTAGGGACCTGGCGTGATGGTATTATTGTTATTATTATTAAGACTGATGAAAGTAGGAAAGTCGACAGAAGTTTTCCAGTACTAACGGTGACTGGACATGAGTTTTGTTCACACATAAACCCGAAACTCATTGGACTGCGACCGGCTAGATTTTTTAAGTGTTCCCTCTCATAATGTTTTAAGGCCTTATTCTACCCCGCTGATAAAGGTTGTACTGTACAACTTGTACAGTACTAGAACAGTATCAAAAAACTAAGTTTTGACTGTTATAGTGAAGGTAATTCAGTTTCTTATCAAGTAAACGTTGTTAAATAAATTACCTTCAATAAATTCCACCAGTGAGCATTCGAGCAGGGTAAAAAGTAATAGATAGAACGGATAAAGATAAGAGTAGAAAAGGACAGGTTTGTTAGATTATTAAAAGATATTTTTTTTCGTTACTTAATAAATAAATGGCAAGTTACAAATGTAACATAGTTGACGTAAAAATAAGTGTAAGTGTAAATGAGTAAGCGAAGTAAAATTTGGCTATATTTATACATAAGGTGGCTATATTTGTACATCTCACGAATATCAAGTTTAATAAAATGGAAATGTTACACGAGTTGACAATTCCCACTAGTCCAATATTTTGAAGATAATTTATTCTATAACACTGAACTCGGCGCTGAATAATTTCAACTTAATTATACAATCCCATGAGAATGAAATGTCAATTAACAGACTAACAGTAACACCTATTATGATAATCTATTAGCATTAAGAAGACCGGGTAAATAAATAATATTCAACCAATCAACTCGACTTCGACTGCCGATTGGGAGGTGCTGGGTTTAAATCCCGGGCTGGGTACTGTTGGATTTCTCTAATTTAGAATTTCTAGCAGTGACTCAGAGTCTGGATGTTCGCCCGGTGCATGGCAATAGGCTCACCACCTATTCCATTGTGGGACTTAAACGTAATTGGTGAAATGTGGGGTTGTACTATACTCCTCTGCCTACCCCTTAGGGGATTACAGGAGTGATGTTACGTTTTTTCTTTCTTATAAAAATCAAATGAGTATTAACAAGGTTTTTTTCATTCATCATTTGTGCCCTTTGAGACTTAAGTAACTGGAGTCTGTATTATTGGTACAGCTTTAGATATGCTCGTGTAAATACGGTTACAGTTCTTTCTGAAGCTCTCATCGATACGGAATATTAAAGATCAAATATGAATAATTCAATAACATCGCCACGGTGTTCCAGATCTTCTATTATAATATTTATGTGGGCATTATTACAGTTCACTTTGTAGAGACGACGTTTTATTGAGATTGTTTTCATCTTCGTATTTTTGTACATAGATATTATATTACGTTCAGTGTGTAAAAATATTTATGAAATTGCTTCTGAGTTAGTTACCGTTCAAAATAAATGAAATTAAGGGCTGTGAGGGGTAGAATTGAAACAACAGAATTAATCAGCAGTAATATTTTAAATTGCTTTGAATCACAATTTTGTAGTGTTATAGATTATAATAATTACAAAGGAAGATTATTTTGTCAAAGTACACAGTATCTAGTAAACGCTTCATACTCTCGCATCATTACTTTTGATTGTTGAATTACATACATTACAATATACATAACATCTTGTAACGTAAATGATAATTGATTAATTAATTTTGTAAAATGTAATTACACTTTCGTCAGACTCACAATTTTAAATTAAATCTAAATTTGTAATATTACAATTTCAATAAAATGTGACACAATTATTAAATACAGTAAAAAAATTAGCTATTCACGACAATTACAATAAAATTACAGCACAGGAAATGTTTAGTGATACAGGCTATTTCAATTTACGCAAAAGAATAATTAGAAAAATCGTGAAAGTAGAGCAATTTCATTACTTTTTTTTTTCTAAACATAAACCAAAAAATTCATACCTTAAACGGGATAACAATAACAATGCTAAAATTAATGTAACATAGCATTACATATACAATATCGCTATTAATAATACCAACGAATAAAACAAAGTATCCTTTCGAAGTTAGACTTAAATTATTATTATTAAATTGTTTTTAAATAATTAATTTAATTGTAATAATAACATATCAAACAACTGCTTAGCACGTTTAAAATTAACTTAACTCATTATTAACGTTAATAGCAACAAAATCATTAAGCTTTTAGCTTGAAATCATTGCAATGATATATTTAACAGTGTAAAACATATTAACTATAACAATACAAGCTACTTAGAAACGTTAGAATATTATAATCGAGCTGAACTGAAGACAGTGAGTATAAAGAAAAAAGTACTGTTATCTGTTTTAAATGCACTAACAAAAATCAACATTAATCTGTTTACATATTTAGTTAAAGGACTTGTAAGTGCCAGCTGTTAGTTGTATATATTCACTGTGATATACCATTAATTTGTTACACAATTAATTTATAATGTCAATAGATTAAACCGTGCTGACATTAAAGGTTAAATCCATTAACTATATACAAACGTTATACAAGTGTCTTAAACAAAAACGGACATTATATTACATAATAGACAGCAATAATAATAACAGTAATGAAATAATGAGACGTACAATAATGATGTATAATTCGTTTCATTAATATTTTGTTTATTGGCTACTTAAAATAACTATCTACAGAATACAGTACATATTTCAACAATACAAAGAGCGATGAGACTCTCATACCACACACAGACAACCCTCCAAAATTGGTGTTAGAAACCTTGAAACTGGCAGTACGTAACGATTTCCTTTACCTCGTTCTCTATCGTTGTGTAGAGAAAAAATTTAGATACAATAACGATTACAATTGCATACAAACAAACGAATAAAATATCATATTTTAATATTTATTAAAATTAATTTCATAAAATTCGCTATCAAATACGTATACTACAGATATATATACCAATATATAATTATATGCTACAATATAAATAAATATTATATAAAATGTTCGAAGCAAAAATCTACTTTTAGTCCAGCAGGGTTACAATAATCGTTTCACTTAATAAATGTAATTTTTTTTAAACTTAGTACTACAAGGTATCGCTAATATAAGATATTGCGATCTGAATTATGTATAGCTATTAACAATAATCCTTTCTGCCTACCCCACTACGGAACTGGCGTGTTGGTATAATAATAATGATTGATAATTATAGTCTAAATAGGTCAAGCACATTCTCACCTGATTATGTTTGTAAATATGCAGTACTAAGAGAGTATGGTAACGAATGTAAATTCATAATTTGCTATAGGGAAATAAAAATTACTGACAAATTAAAATAATCAATTTCCGAGCTCTTTCAGCCGGCACTTTTAGGTCTGTTTAGTTATAGCGATAATCTATAAACAGACATCCAAACCAATTAAGGTATATTATAGTTGTGTTCTATTTTATGAATGCAACCCAAACCTTACGTGTTACATTGACGAAAACAATAAATCAAAACATTATTACAACCCTCACTGAACAACAGCCGTTAGAAAGTTAAAACTGAAAATATCTAGCGTTTCAAAAATTAAAAAACAAATTCAAATCTCCAATAAGTTATAATATCTAAGTGATATGCAATATTATATTTTAGGCAGGCTTGTTTTACTAAAAATAAATGTTATATACAGAGAATAATGATTCACTAAGAGATATAATTAATAAAATAAATGATTTAAATTTAATTGCGGCTAGTTTCAATCATACACATTACAAAAATTAAAATTCGAATATTTTAATGTAATATAAGGTCGTTATTATAAAGTATAATAATCGTAACAAAATTTAACAGTAAAACTTTTTTCACCAAAATTTAACCATATATATTCGTATGTATAATTAAATGTATAAATTATAACGTCTTAGTAAATCAGCATTCTATTGCGAAGTAACCGAAGCAAGCTACAGCGAAACTTTTCAAAGTATAAATATAGCTATAAAAACGTAGTTATTATACAATATTGCCTATGCTATTCTATAAAACAATACATTAATAATTATAATAAGATGACTCAAATCAACGTTCTTGCCATTTTTATCACATTATGTAAAATAATCCGCCTTTGGCGCATATACATAAAACAAAATACTCATATTTTATCATTACACACAGGTCTTCATTCCGAGTGTTAGTACGAAGTTTTGTGAAAAAAATAAATTTTCATCAAAATAAAATTTGATTATAATTAAAAAAATAATTGGCATTTGTATTATACATTTATAGTTACAGTTAACAGTTTCAGATGTTAAATTATATTCACGTATTGTACATATTATATTTGTTACAGTGTTATATTCGATTTCCAACTGTCAATGTACATATAATGAAAACTTCGTGAGAACACTTTCAGTTTAAACCTGTGAAGTCCAAATCGCAGCCAAATCTGAAAATTTCATTTTTCAACCTCACTCTTTACACTCTCCAGTACCTTTTAAACTTTTCTAGTCATAATACTTAGCAGTACTTACTAAATACGATTTTAAAATGTGTGAACAAGCTTCTTAATATAATAATAATAATAATAATAAAAAGTATTAGTTAAACTTTTAATTTTAAATTCTATGTATAGATTTCAAGATTTTCTTTTTATTTATCATATATATGTATATATATATATAATTAGTAATTTTCTAACTATAACTACCTCTAGTGCACTATGTATAGCAGTGGTCAATACTAAGGCTCGCCGTGAGATATGTGCTCCTAATATTTTCAAAAAATATGCATGTTTAAATAATTTTTCCTTTAAATGACACGAACACAAACACACTGAAACAAAACACGATCAGTATTAATTCGTTACTCACTAAAATTTTATACAATCAAATAGTACAATACACTTATAACAAAATATACTAATATATTGTGTTATGATCAAAATATATCAATTTACTTTACACAGCAGTTCACACGCATTCAGAAATATTATTATTATATTGGAATAATTATATGTATTAGGAGCACACATCACGGTCGCACTAAGAAGCGTTCTATATCTTCATTGTTTGTGACGATTGCGTGGATAATAAAATACTCTCTTCCTATATTTTGGGAGTAGTTTTTTTACAACAAAAATATTATTGCTTTCAGAGGTTCGGCGTTACCTTTAAAAATATTCTTTTTTTCTTTTTCTTTTTTTGTTCCTTATTTTTCGTCTTTTTTTACTCACCTTTCTTTATATTTATCGGCGCTCCGGAAGCAATCGTGCACACTATCCAAAAATATATATACATGACCACTAGCTAAACGAACTATCCATTTTGAAAAGAAAACGAGAGAATTTTCGTGGAAAATTAATACATCAAAACTTTTTGGCGCAATACATTTCGAAATACTGGTTTCGTACTCGCCAACACTACGTATACATATATAAATATAACATCTTAAAATTAGCAATCCAAAAATATAAAATGTACATGTTGCATACGTGCGCCCTCAGGTGCCCCGTGCCTTGCAAGCGAATCGCGTCTTCCACTACACGTACTTTCAATCTCGACATTGTCTATTTTCGCTTGTATCTGTAATGCGACTTTTGCCATTACGCAACCAGAGGGTGCAAAAGCCGCCACAACTGGACGGTTATTCTCGAACTTCGTCGCGTTACATTCATTATTTTCCTCCGTCGACTACCGGTTCACGATTAGCGACTTCCAAACATCCAGTCCGCTACACTATTTCTATCAATCGATATCATCAACATTCGATACAAGGTAATGTCTTATTATTAAAATTTCTGAATCGCAAAAAGTCCTATCAAACACTATATATTTGGATATTGAAGTTGCTAATAGCATCCCGGTTTCCACTTTACATATTGACAACTCTGGGCCTTTCATATGTTTAGAAGTATTCAAGTGTGGAATGCAGGAATCGAACATAAAACAAAAGAGAAACAGTGAAAAAGAGAATTTCAAATAATAAATGAAGTTAACCAATGCCAACCATGTCTGATACTGATGTGGAATTTAGTAAAGTAGTCGAACAAATAAGTGTGTCATTCAAAGTAAGTGAAGATTCTGATCCAAGGCCCTGCACAAGCAAAGCAATCTTAGTCGTTCGAAACTTTTTGCTTTATAAAAATACGAATCGAAAATATCTTGACGGCAGCTCGTCGTCTTATGGTTAAGCTATGATTACTCCTATCTTAAACTATCAACTATTTTTCTACGTTAAAATATCAGAGAATTCAGAAAAAGGGAATATTTAGGTAGTTATCTCTATATTTAAGTGGTGCACAACCTTATTTTTTTCATGAACGCTAAATTAGTATGGCAATTAGCATTATCGAGAATCTAAAACAAAAGTTTAACAACTATCTAACGAACTAAGTTTAGATTGTATCGATAATAATTCATTAAATATTTCAATAGTTGTTGAAGTAGGAACTAGGGGTGGGGGAATTGAAGGTATAAATAATAATACAAGAAATTAAACTGAGGTATTAGTAAACAAAGTGAACAAGTAAGTAATTGAAATTAAAATAAACAAACTTAATATTAAAATTTCATAAGATCGAGGTGTACTACAGAAATGTTAGTAGTCCATAGATCGTTACTATTGATCGTCTAAGGCTTCCATAGCATAGACTAAAAAGATAATTAACCTATTTAGGCTGGAATGAAACCTATACGGTAAACTTTAGACCAATAGTAAAACTAATTATTTTTTTTCTTAATTACGATAAAATCTCAAAATACTCACAGCTCGTCGGGTTTATTGTATTATACGCTAGGTGCATCTACTTTATAAGAACAGTGGCTTTTAATAATTTGAATTTGTACTTAACCTACTTACTTTAAACTCCACCGTGGAAATCGTGAAAAGTCAATTTTCAAGTTGACTCGATCTCACAACTTGCCAACACAAAATGGAAAAGGAACATAATGTGTTAATTGAAACGTGTACCAAGTGAAATGCAATTACGTTGAATTGCGACAGTGGAAAATAATAGTATGTCAATGAAATATAAGAATTTAGAAATGAGATTGCCAATATTACTGATAATCTAGGTAAATTACTTTACATCCAATTTAGAGATTTCAAAAATATGATTCCAATAAACGCCCTAAACAAACTTCTCAAAAATACGTTATGAAAATATAATACAAATACGATAAAATTTATACTAAATATAACCCTGTCTATGACCTGAAGAGTTTAACGAAAACAAGAATTAAATCCAAACTCTGAACAAGTCACCTCTGAACATAAAGAAACAATAGCGACAAGAGATAATGAAACCAAAAATTGGATAGGAGAGATTGAATAATAAAGATAAATTATACTTAAAAAATATATAATGAGAGGAAATAGGAATGTTATTGTAGAAACAAGTTTAAAATTTCAATAGCGAAGGCCTGAGTTATCTCACAACTCCGAGAAACCTGTGTCAGGTAGTTGTTCATGTATTTGGTTTATTACTGAAGATGCAATGTATGGGATTGTTTAACCGTGATCGATAAAATAAGGCAGTTGTATGTTACCTATATTTGAAATCTATAGCTTCTAAGTATAAGTGAACAAGTATTAACAAATTGCAATGGAAGTCCTAGGAATTATATATCATCAAATCAATATACGTCTGTCTTTTAAAATTTTCAGGTCCTATTTCGAAAGCATTATCACTCCATTGTCCACACGTTTTATGGAAAACTTTTTTTTCTAATTCAAAGTGCCTCCTCTACGACGATATAAAATAACCATTACATGCTGATGCATAACATATTTTCAAACACTAGACGCGAATATATCTAACACATGTATGTATATACATATGTATGCATATCATTGTCAATATTTATAACATTGGCAATAATATTGGTGTTGCTGTTAATGCATTATTCACGAAACCATAACGTCAAAATCCAATATGTGTTAATCCAGTCTACGTTCCAATTATTTTAAGAACCTCCATACTTTCGAAGAATCACATCCCATTTTACAGCACTCATGTTATTCATATCATCGACACACCAGACCTTGTCAACTAATAGTGACCTTAAAATAATCGGCAGTATCTAACGCATCGCATCGCCTATACTTAGCAGCCACAGACGGTTGAAGAGCTAGTCTTAACATTGGAGCTGTAGATATACTGAAAATAGATATCGTTAAAATTGAACAGTACTTTATTACGGATACTATTGTAAACCTGGTTCAGCTTCTCGTCCAGTACAATTCGGCTACGGCGTTTTCAGGTCACATTTTAAACAAAAGCTCAAGTAGAAGATCTTCATCGGCATTCATTGGCGATTCGGGTGCTAAGTAGTCAATAATCCTGAAAATAATACGGACTTAAAATTTCTTTCGGTATATTGTTTCAACTGATACGTTATAGTACAATAATCACGGGAACACGTTTGAAATTAATAACGCGCCACTAAAACGAAGTCCTAGCTTAAGAAATGAACTTCCAATCTTTTTTAATAACTACAACTTTCTTTATTGACATTATCAGTATAGCGAAATGTTAAAAGTGTAAGATTCTGTTCATACCAACATTAAAGTTATTCACGATAGCTAAGATGATTCTAAATGCAATGTAGTTCTTGTATGGTTTTGGTGGGTGTTACAAATTCAAAATGATGAGATGCTCACCGATTAGGCGTGGCTTGAGTATTGGTGGTGAGCAGCGACGAGTTTTGGCGGGCACCCGGGTACGGCCGGGCCACCTTCGCGTTTTCGGCTCGCGCGCTCTGCAATCTGTATGGAATATTCGAGAGATGCATACAGTGTAAAGCATTAATCACAATTTAAAATTTGAGGCATAATATTTATATTATATACAATGCATAGAACAAATGTGGTTAGAAATTATCATCGTTATCCAATTTCGAAAGACGGAATGTGAGTTTGATGTTAAAAAAAAGACTGTTCACACCGGAAATGAATATTTGTTCGATGCGGCCGTCGTTTAGAAACTTACGTTGGTTGAAAATTCCTCCCAAGTACTAGCGGCGTGGAATAAAACAAAACAAATAGATCAGATTAGTGACGAATTTGGAAAAATAATTTCAACTCTTAAATTTTATGTATAAGAATTTTCGAAAACAAAAAGGAGCGTAACATTTTAAAGTGTTGATTCAGCGGATATAACGAAATCATTCTCTAAGAGAAATCCGTTTAACGCAAACAAAATGGCGAACCGCTTCGAAGAGATTATCAAACCGCTACAACGAACATAAATAACATCTGGACGATTCAAATCGAAACCGTTTTAATTACGAACGAGCTAAGTAAAGAAACTAAGACGGATTAAAGGGAAAGGGAAAGGATATACTATAGATAGATTGGAGCGCGGCTTATTGCGGTTACCTATTCGAAAGGATTGAGCGATACGCGACGAACCGACTTTTCATTATGTCCATAAAATATATACATCAATAACTCTTTCCATAATTCTTCAATCCTAAACTGAATAGGCACTTTCTAAACAATTGTGATATATCCAAAACTGCATCGTGTTAACCATTAGGCGAGCTCGTAGTCAAACTAAAGCCTATTTCACTTTAACATTTTTTTTTGTGAAGATTCCATGATTTATCCGATATTGCTTATTACACATGTTCTGGTTTGAACCCTTTTTATCCTATCTCTTGGCGAATTAGTGCTTCGAGTTCGAATGACAATATTGAAAAGGATGAAAATTTGTATTTCCAAAATACTTCAGGTATGTTATAATCATGCTTCAGGTGTTTTCATTACTTCCTTACTGATGCAATAAGCCATTGCTAGTATTGACATTTCAATACAACGCCCATATTTCATTCCGAATAACTATTTAACTCCGCTTGCTCTTGTTTTTCGTTGGCGATAAAACAACGCCCTTACTTTCTCGAATTATTTTGATATTGGATTAAGAGAAGCCGTCTTGGTTGAAGAAAGTGATAAGCCAATGGAATTCTGTACAGTCATTTGACTAAACCAACTCCGCGGGAATCGGTTACTTTCTTATTAAAATTCTAACAAACTTTGAGAAGCTAAAAATTTCCATCGCCATTACCTTGCCCTTTCAATATTTTTGGGAGCTTCATTATAATATTCAACGGTATCGAATGACGTATCAGTGAGGCCTTAAGGATCGTCTTTTGATGAGCAATCGAAGTTTGCAAATGAAGTCGGGATCGCGATAAAATATGAATGAAACATTTGATATTTCAACGACTTATTACTAAAAACATCGTTTGTGGGAATAATTACGATACCTAATACGTCTGAGACGTTTTTAATGTTTATCGTAACTACGTTATCCTTTTTTATATTCTCTTTTCGAAAATTCATATTGATTTCATGTGCCTTTGATTTAATCGGAGTTGTTATTGTATCACTTGTGTTACATTGTTTGTTTTTTAATTAAATGCAACATACTAATGTTTTCATAAGCTTTGATTTAACTTGCTTTGTTAGTTCGTTAGTTGCGGGTCAAATCTTGCAACTGAATTTTAAATCAGTTAACCATAACCGATCTAGCTAAAATTTTGTATACACGTTTAGCTTGGATGACAATACGTGGTTTTAAAGTGACGTCACTTTAAAACCAATATAACTGTGGCCCCAGGATGGCGGACCGATTATCTTTTATATACTCCCATGATTTGATACACTTGATTACAATTGATATCTATAAATATCGAATTCACTTTCGTTTGAAATCAAAGTTTTAGAATGGAATAAATGGTCAATGAATAATTGAATTTATAGTTTTTAAAAAATATATTATTTACTTGATCTTGGACTGCCTCATGAACTGTTGAATCTTCCTTGCTGCCTGGTTTTGACGTCTTTGAGAATATGTTCGCCTGTATAATCAAAGAAAGAAAATTTCAGAGGTTCTCCCATAGAGGTCTTCCCATGCTATAATTTATTTACTTATGTATACTCACTTGGCGGGCGTGGCCGCCAGCCGTCGGTCGCGATGCGTGCGGTACCCACGCTGGATCACTATTGCCGCCGCGTGCATTTGTTTCAGGTATGCGAACTGCAACAGAATCATAATCAATGATAACATTCTTAGTATGCTTAACACATTTTTTTTGGGTTTTCATCTTTGTATCGAAGTTTATTAGTTACAGTTACTCTTAATTAGACATACTTGTTTATAATTAATGAAACTGTAATATGGTAACCAGAGACTTTCTAAATGCAATTATTTTATACCTTAATATCCAGGCAAGCTTCCGTAATTAATGAATCGCATTTTGATAATGATCATGAAAGTCTTAATATTTGTCGTCAAATTTCAAAATGGTTCATATTGAATTCATAGCGTAAAATTTGTTATCTCAAGGGACAAATACTGAAATTCAGAAGGTTCTTAATGAACGAAATTCGTTCGGGCCTCGTACTCCCGAAGCGGTTTTAATAGATCATTACCTAATAAACATACAAGTAATCGTGTATTTTCTTGACGTAATTCAAACAATATGATCACCTGTTTATATCGCCTGTAGCAATTTTGTATAGTGATAGCAGCAGCCGCGGCACGACGCTGGAGCTGCCGACCTCGGT
>DWDX01002805.1:0-14372 GCA_018245675.1 Agara michaeli
TATATATATGTTATTAATTTAAAAGCACGTACATTGGCACAATAAATGTATTTTGATGTAAAACTTTGCTATAAAAATACATTTTTAATAGTATGTCATTTTCGTGATATTCAGCAACGAAAATAAAAATACCGGTTTTGCTTCTGGTATTTTAGCCTTTACAATTGATCATAGATTTGAAAGGAATAAATCAACCGATAATAATAGAAAATTAATATGAAATAATCAAAATTTACGATATTTAACACTGCCCATACGATTATATCCTTTACCTAGGTTCATCGATATTTATAGTCGATTTTGTCATTCAAATACGTGATTTTTAAAAGCCATATTTCAAAAGAAAAAGCATATCTAATTAATATATGTACATAAGTAGAAGCTTAGTTTATTGAAAAGACATTCGAAAACAAGTTACATACGTTAGTGCTTATATCGTAAGTAGGTAGATTAGACATAATTATAAATCCTCAATATAGGACTTTATTATTATATTTTCCAACATACTTTATACCTTAATCACGGTAGGCCCAACTCACATACAAAAAAGGGCGTATTACATTGTATTATTTAAATTCTATAAGGCTACCGTAGAGATTGAGCAGATACAACTCTTTACTACTGTAGAAGAGTATGGATTTATTCATACAGCCTTCGATACAAAGCAGCTGGGTTTCTTGACCACCTGCGATATTATTGCGTTGCATGTATCACCTAAATTAATCGGCTTCACAGCTAGTTTCCCGCATCTCAGACAAAAAGAAAACTGAAGAGTGCATCGCATCGGATAGCATCTTAGAGCGGAGTTAATTTCTACTCGCGCCGCCCACATTTCGTCGGCGCGCGGCGGCGTAGCGTGCGTGCGCGTGCGTCGATACACGATGTATCGGTAATTGCCATCTTCAAGAGTATGTAAGAAAATAATGAGCGCTGTGACGCCGCCGTGATATATGCGTCGCTGTATTAATGTGCGTTATCCTTTTGATTTCGACACCCAACAGTTACCTACTACATGTGCCGTCGCTGAGTCGTAGCGGTCGTGTGAAAAGTATGCGCAGAATTTGTTAAAATTATACGTATCTATATGAAAGTAGGTGAGTTCGTGACGAGATCCCGGGCGGTGTAATTTCGGAATCGTTCCGCGGGCCGTCAGCGCGACAGGACGAGTGGCCGCGGGTCAAAAGGTCGCGCGCCCAGACTCGCCCCGCCCACCTAATTGCCGCGCCCCACGCAAATAAATAATTTTTATCCACCGCGCCGAGATCACGCTCCTTCTTGACCTTAAATTATAACCCGTAAAGCTCTTTTTTCGGAAATTCTCAATCGGCTCCCAGCGTAGTTCGAATTCCGCGCGGATGGCCGAAACGCAACCGGAACGATGATTCCGATTTACGATACCATCGCTACGTCGAATTGTTAATGATACGTTCGGAACTCGGCACAGACGTAATAATTATAGTTTGAACGTTCGACAAGTACCGTGTTATGGTAAGCTAAAGAAATGATGACTTATCATTATAAGACGTTCTCTATGTAAACACGATTATTGTGGCCATTTTCGTTGGTTCCAATTCAATACATGCCTTAATATCGCCTACATAAGAGATGGATAAGCCATTTACTTTAATATGGTATTCGATTTCAGCGTTATCTTGTAGTTTAAAGTGCATGAGTTTGTGCGTGTGTGTGTTTACTATTCACACATAATCGGAAGCTAACAGGTCAGCCGTTTGGCAACAAAGGTATACCTATGTAATGTTGTGGTTACCCCTAAAATAGACCAAGGTGCACGATGCAAGTACCTACTGTGATGATACCGGGAAGATCTTCGGCGACCATATTCTGGACAGCAATGACGGTGATAAACATGTTTCTGCAATATTTTCCGTCCTTTTCTCTACCAGATAGAATACGATGATTGCGGAATATGGATGTTTTTAGACGCGTCGACAGTTACATAATGCGCAGCGGTAAAAACAGCAAATAGCATATTAACAAGCGCAGTCCATTGTCCGTGTGGTGGCCGAGTGCACATTCTTTTCAAATTGCATTCCCGCCGAGATAAGGCAGCTACAACCTATGCAAGATTTTGTAATCCGCAGTGAACGCACTCGCCGCTCACCGAGTTAAATGAGAATGGAAGAGGAAGATACTGGTCTGGTCTAAGCCTAATTATGTAAAAGTTTATTTCTATCGACGTCATGAATTTACCGTGGTGTGGGTAGGGTATGGTGAAGATTTCAGTACATCAATATAGTTAAAAATAAAAGTGGTGTACCTGGATTTGAAATTCGAATAATTGACACAAAGTTATTGCAAAACATAAGTAGGAAAGACTAGAAGTTAATCTTATCTTATCTTTAATCTTTACACTTGTTTATAAAGACACTAATGTTAACAGTGCTGAGACTACTCTATCTCATCCGTCTGTCTCACTCCCACGTAATGGCGTGAATGAAAACAAACACTAATTAGTTTAAATTCATCGTTTTCAAATTCTCTATTAATTTTATCAACTGAATAAAGCAATGGAAAACTTTGTATGACTAAAACTATATTTTAAAAGTTTAACTACAAATAAAATGTTTTTTTTCAAATAATGAACTACGTACAAAATAACACTTTATTTATGTCTAAATGTGAAAGCATTAAGTAAAAAAAATAGATACTTTGTCTGCGGATTTTATATTAATAGGTAAGCGTGCTACAAAATGCCCGCCAATCAACGTTTGTGGTTAAACATAACGGCTTAAAAAGTGCTTAACCCAAATAAGTGTCGCGCGCTCATCTAGGCGATAGTATCTCTGTGGGGTTAGTTAGTTGTCTATGCCAGTGAGAGAATATATGTATATGATGTGGAAGTCGATTTGCAGTATTTGGTATTTTGTAATGTGTTCTTTTCATAAAAAAGCATAGCGAACTCTATGAAAAATGAAAAGGTTCCTCATAGTTATCTGAAATTAGTGTTATGACTATTCTGTGCTACGGGTCTAGACATAATAGATTTAAAAAACAGATAGTGTGCTATTTGGCGCCAATTCGAGCGAATGCCCTAATATTGATTACAGGAGGTGATAGATTAAGCATAGCACATCTTGATACTTGTGAAAAATCAAATCGAATTACCTGTTGAAAGATATAATTCAAAGAAATACAATTAAGTAAACAAAGGTTAACTGTACTTTGCAGTGGATTTTTTATTTTGAATTCATTTCGAGCTTGACTGCTAGCTCACATGATATAGTGAGGTTTAATCTAGGATAAAGTAAGATATGCATAGATTGATTGTACAATTTGCCTACAACATAACGTACTCGTCCTTTAATGTTGTCTATGGTATAGGGTCTATACTATAGACTCTATGGCATAGACTCCAGCATTTGTATCCGTTTGTACAGGCGAGATGTCACCGCGGCCGGAGCGAATTGTGTTGTTATTACCGATTCGTAACGGACAACTCGATTTGCGACAACACGAAAGCGTTCCACTGACCTTCACAAATTTCCCTTTCTATTGTTCAAAGTTTCTAACGAAAAGTTGTCAAATGCAGTTGTAGTAGGTACGGTTTTAATTATTCTACGGAGCTTTGTACGATAAATGCCTTCTTGTTAAGGCTGGTTTATTATTAAGAAGCAAATGTTCTAATAATAATTTTGTGTGGAAAAAAAATTATTGTACTCTTGTAGTGTATAAGTGAAAAATGGTTTTAGAAGCTTACAATTTCAATATTTTAATTAAAACATAACAATCACTTCAATTTAATTATATGTAGATGACTTATATAGATATATTTACAGTTTTATGTGCAGATCTGTATGTTTCGTCGTTAGAAATAAGCGAGGTACTTATTAGTTCAGGGTAAATAATGCATAGATTCTGCTCGCGGAATATCGCAAAGCAGTTTTAAACCTATAAAATTAACTAGATGAATTACGTTTAGATATTTTAATTACAAGTTACTCCACAGCATCCGTGCAGTGGAACATGAACTGTCTTACCCAAGACGAGACAGCTTACGTGAATGTTGAACTTGAACAATTTTCCTACTCACCTATAAACGCGAGTATTGTGCTACATGCTTACATACTCACTCCAATGAGTATAACCGTTCACACGTTAACCGGTGTTTAATCATTTGTTAATTACCGTTTGTTAAAATACTGTTGCAACTGGCCTCGTGGTCGAATGGTTACAGCCTAACTGCAAAACCGGAGATTAAAAAGATTTAAGATTTAAAAAAAAACGGTTAGCGGATAAATAAGTCAGTAGAATTATGAAAACGGTTGTGGCGAATTCACGGCAAGGAGTATTTATTAGTATACATATATGTATAGTATCAAACAGATTATTTTTTATTTATTGGGTACTCTACCCTATAAAAGTCCATTAAAAAAAACGGACAGCATCTTAAAAGCATTTTGTTCAATTTAAAGTACAAAGTTCTTGTTACGAATTAAACTTTAAAAAGATAACTCAAAGTATCTTTTCGATTTAATGTCCCATTAAAAGATAATTACCTCTCTATATTCAGGTACAAAATGTAGGACTGAACATAATCATTAATTAACCACCAATTAAAAGATACCTCATTGATTTAACATTATTACTCTTCGGCTAAAATAAGTTGTTGTGGCCTGTTGGTTTTACGTAAATAAGAATTCGTTGGTTAGATCATTGGTAAAGGGACTGCCGGAATAGGACTGTTAGTAATTAATAAGGTAGTATCATGAAGTTCGTTACAGATGCGTTGCTACTCTAGTATACATGTGGATCGGCAGTTGTAAAGAAAGACCCAAAAACAAATTGTTATAATAATAAACGATTCATGGTAGAAATAGATACTTCCCCGGGCGAACCTACCTACATAATAAAGAAAATGTTGAATTTGTAATCTGTGATACGTGAGTTATCCCAGGTTATCAATATTATTAGTTTCCAAGCTAAAAGCCATTGTAAATGTGATGGTTTGTTTACCAAAATTGCGGTTCCCCAGTCGCCGAGCGACTGAGTAAGATGGCGTGCAGTCTGCTGTCGTGTTCTCACGGTGCAATTATCGGTGCACTTACCCTTAATACCAGTCTACCGCCTCCCGTACACCCATTTGCATCTACACCCCGCGGTAGGCAATCACGAACTATTAACTAAGCGTCGTTGTTTTGAACGAGTTTTCTATAATATAGGAATAAAATAGATTAAAATGCATACTAAATCATTTATAACTCAGAGGTTTGCATTCTAGTTTTACGATAGTCAAATAGTTGGATATACGTATTTTGTTGAAACGTCATATTTAAATACCGCGCCTTTTCTGTATGATCTATATGATCTATGTTGTCTATGCAAAGGTTGATCTGAGTCGTTGTTAACTTTGAATTAGGTTTTTTTCTCATTGAATATATTTTAATTTCTATGCTCTTTTTTACGGATTAATCTTTTACGCCCGTTGTTAGTAAGCCATAGTGCCTGTCGTGTATAATTATTTCGTTCGCTTCAATACTTTATGGGCGGTTCTAACACTCCCAACAAATAGACAACCAGCCCAAACTTATAATTTTTTGATTACGATCTTATGAAATATTTATAATACTTTTAAAGCGATACTAACAGTTTATATAACGTACAATGGGAAAAGATTTATCTCGTAGGTCTAAACCATCTGAAACTAAATGGTCAGATCGCTATGGCGATTATAATAAGTTTTGAATTTCGAAGTATTTCTTCATCATCTTCAACGTATCACAGACAAAGGTGTCCATAGACAAAGACAACGACTACACGTTTATTTGTGGAAATACTAAGAGTTAACAGAATGATTAGGGTCCCATATTTTACCATTTACGGCGTAAAATTTTAGATGTCAAAATTAACATTATTTGTTAACTACATTAAAATTAACATTTATATATAGAAATCAGCGCAAAACTGCCAGTTAAGTATCCGATATTGCGTTTTATTTCAAATTATTTATTTAGCACATCCGGGGTTTACGTCATAAAACACAAATTCGCTTTTAATTAAGCGTTAGCGTAACGAATGTTAATAAAAGATGGTATTTTAGTACAATGCAAGCACCTGTAGAAGTGAGTAGCGTACCGCGACGCGAAAAAAAAGTGTGTTTTCTTGGTAGTTACTGTATTTATGTCAGGATGACTATTGTTACCAATTCCCATTGAAATAAAACGGGATATACTTGGTAAAAGACCTAAAAATAAGGCTCAGAGAAACGGGTTTTCTACTTTGGATGACGACACTTTCGTAACAAGATAACAATTAATCTAGCATATACTTTCTCAAATTGGGGCTCACAATGTGGTTTTAAAAAATTATATTATATTGTCATGTAATATTTAACTAATTTATCATAATTAAGTGAATTGAGAAAAATTAAAATGAACATACATAATTCATGTTCAATTTACATTTTTTAAATTAAGATCACCGCGTCGCCTCAAGTTTAGTAATATTACGCATTTATGTATGTAAATTATTTTCGAATTACGACTACCTGGTTATAGCGCTCCTAAAAATTCGGAATGTCTCGTAAATGTCCGAACGTGTGGTTACTGCAAGGATGAGAGGACGATGCGTGCGTCGCCGTCACGCCGACGTGTACGCACGATTTGGGTAGTCGTGAATCCTCCGCATTCCCATCATACTCCACATTCTTAATAAGGATGTGCGCTCCTGTGACTCAATTTCGGTCGATCAAACGGTCCAGTACGCTCATAGACAAATGTTCTGTTTTTTTTTATCCGGTACGACCGTTTTCGTTTCGTTCCGATCTTTTTTTCCGACCTGTTACTATTCCGTTTATGAATAGCGTTCTCTTGTCATAATGCAATGGTTTCGGGCTATCTCTATGACACTGACCAAGTGCGGATTGGTAGACTTCACCTCAGAGAATATTGTTATTGACATAATATTCCGATGTAAGAATCGTAACATGCGTTTAATAAAATACACTAGACTTTAGACGATTTTTAATTTTAAACGTTTTAAAGAGTCAAATAGTATTTAAAACAAAAAAAATCTAGCAGAATTGTGTTATAATTTATTCCCGTTAAAAATTAACATTAGAACTTAATCAAGCTCTTTTTTTTATTTTTAAAGTAATCTTTTTATAGAAAATCGATTTGTCAAATTCGATTCTGCAATACTGTCGGTTCAGATACCACTAGGGTATATTAAAAGTTTACGCCCCTAAAAATCGATTGGAAAAACAAAAATCGCGCATACCCACATTCCTTTCATAGCGATATGCTCGTGCGCGTCTCGGGGCATTGTCTTTAATTTTCACGCGTCGTAAAATGTACGGGGGTGTCTCGAACGTGTCTCGGGCCAACTGGTGTTGCCACCGTGAATAAATTGGTATTTTGTTATATTGTTCACAATAATATTTAGACAATATGAAAAGATATCCTGATTGATCTCCATCATCGCAGTCAACATTTTTAAAACTAAAACATAAAATTTAAACAGTGCATTACGTTAATAACGTAGTCACCCACTAAGCTAATTTCTTTTTCCACCTCTAATGGGATTCAATAAAGGCAGTAACTTTGTTTGAAAATCCGCCAATTAAGAAGAAAGCACTATGAAAACTGGTATCAATATGTTTGGCTAACATAAAAGTAAATCCCTTGTGAAATTTGTAATTTTACGATTTTATCCAACTTTAGCACATTTATAAAATTAATGACAAGCAAAAATATAATCCACGTATGAATAACAAGCAATATATACAATACTTATGTTACTTAATTCAGATAAGCGATCAAACGGCTGTATACAATGTTTGTAAGGTAATGTACGCTGTAATTAATCGTACGACGCTAAAAGCATTCCTTTTAACCTGACGTTTATAGGATATTATTTCACAAAATTTTATAAATCCTTTCGCATAAAGACTATTTTATGTTGGTGAACACGTTCTTGTGACTTTTTTACACAAAACGGGGGAGCGCCATTCTCGTAAATTAAGGAGATTGCATTTCCTTGCGGTCGCATTAAACGTAATTTAATTTTAACGCTCCGCCTTAATAAAACCTTACTTTATTGAGATAAAAATTACCTAATGCACGAAATAACAACAACGATTACCTCACGGTGCGCCCAATAAAAGTCGATGAATTGAAGCCAATAAAAGCGTGAAACGAGGTCCGGCGTGCCCGAAATTGACGGGAAAATGTATACGATGCAGGCGCGTGGAGCCGCGAATAACCGACCGTGTCACTTTCCAAATTCGAAGAATGCGAAGCGAACAAAAAGTGCTGTCGTGATTTTTATTGTTTCCTTTTTTAAAAATCAATATTTAAAGAAAGTGATAATATTACGTATAAAGACCACACCGCGAAACTTTATATGATGTATTGATACCTTAATTTGTGATTCTGCAATTCGATATCTGTGAGATCGTAACGAAAATATATTCAGTCGTTCTCGAAAACCATATAAACAATACTCTTAATTCAAATCTCAAGGCCATAGACAATATACAAAACATTTGTAGACGTTCTACATTTTCGTAGCTCGTAACACGAACTAATGGATCCTTTAAACAGAACGTAATGAATTCTCGTAGAACAAAAAGTAACGAAGTGCAAACACAGGTGTATCCGAAGGAGGAGGATCTAACTGGCGCGCGTGAAGTGCTAAAACGCATGCCTGAACATTTAGATCTCATTGTCTCATCCCACCTAACTGAAAGTACACGCTCTTATTTATCTACCAAAGACACGAATATACTCTTACAATAACAGTCACGTTGTTACTGTCACTTTTTTAAATGTTTTTCTGCTTATTAGGCAGTATAGCTAAGTTCTTTATTATCTGTATCTGGAAAATTATCCGTGTGACAATTTCAAACTGATATTTGTAACACTATTTTTAAATTTGAAAATGGAACACTAAATCCATGTTGTACATTTTTAAATCTTCATTTCTGAGTCATCATTATCTATGGATTTATCGTTTTACTCTGGGGCGATAGTTTTTTTACAGATATAAAGATTATTATGTCAGTCCTGCATCGTAGCCAGTGGGTTGGTAGAATTCGAGTAGGATGATTGTCTAAATGTACCCGTGATCCCGACAAACGGCGCAGGATGGAACACCATGGGGTTTTAGCCGGTTGGAATTCAGCATAAACTGCTGTTGTCCTCAAGACAAAGTTTTTATAATGAATTCCTCGCTTTAAAAAAAGTGTGGTTTGATAGAGTTCATACGTTTTCCGTTATCGCTATTATCATTACATAGTATAAAACAAAGTCGCTTTCTCGGTCCCTATGTCCCTATGTATGCTTAAATCTTTAAAACTACGCAACTGATTTTGCTGCGGTTTTTTTAATAGATAAGAGTGATTGAAGAGGAAGGTTTATGTGTATAATAACATTTGTATAATAATATATGCGCGGGAAGAAGTCGCGGGCAAAAGCCATGAGTAATAAATTTTTGTAATACATGTACGTAACTTTGTAACCCCAAAGTTGAATGCCAATTGAAAATGTAATTTTAATATTTCTTGACCATTAATGTAAGTGGAAAATTCACGATGGAAAAACATAAGTAACTGTTATTAACAGTTATGGCTTTGCTACTCTGTGTAATAAATATTTGTCTTGTTCTCTTGGTAGATTGTTACATCCTTTACTGGCTCGTAATGTTATGATTAAGTTGCTGAGATTTCCTGCACAATGTGAACGTTAGTTTTTATGTAATAAAATACTTTCGCTAGCATACGCCCGATACGTTCTTCCTGTCTGTCCATAATTGTTATTAGTATACTTTAACGTTATGTACTGAACAGCATACGTCTGGACAAGCAAGATTCGTAAGTGTTGAGAATTGCTTCATTTAGTTACAGGTCACGGTATTCTTCGAAGATTGAGATATTTTAAGTTTATTATTGTCTTTTGAGGATTTGTTATTTTAGGGTATTTCTTTAATGTTTATTTATTTTTTATTTGTTTATTCTTTATTACACCATAAAAAGTGGTATAAAAGGTGGACTTAATGCTACTAGCATTTTCTGCCAGTCTACCTTTGGATCAAGCAGAAAACATAGTAGGCGGCAAATTGAAACTTTATTAAATGTTCACTATTTCTTACTTATACAAAAGCACAATATTTATGTTTCGTTCAAATTATAATTGCTGTTATAAGTCTTTGTTACACGTACCTATATTTAACATATTCAAGCCTCCTACACATTATCGCTTCTACATTACTATCTTTTAGGTTTTATTACATGTCAAAGTAAATAAATGCTCAACGAAGATCACTACAAATAGGAGGTTAAAAAGAAATTACGCTTATGTAATTTCGTATAAATAACTGCAACTAAATGTTACACAACAAAAGAAAGTAATAACTTTCGATTGTAAATGAAAAAAAAAACCCAAACAAATTCAATTAGCAAGATATACGCTTCGTTTTCACGGTGTGCGACCGCCGTTACAGCGACGTGAAGTCGGTTTTTCAGAGCGTCGGATCCCCCTCGAAACCTCCGCGACAGGCTTCGTTGGAGAAGGGCACGATATCGGACCGGAGAACGGCCAGTGCGCGGCGCGAGAGCGCTTAAGGTGGATGGCGTTTGAAACATTGGGACTTGGACTTGATTTGTCTCGTGTTTGCCTTCCGCCAGTGATGTTTTTCAAGCGAGTGTAATTCAACTATTGCTAAGTACTTTTTAATTTCACGCTAGAAATCAGTTGACAGTAAATTTTTCTATTTACTTTTATATATAGTGCAGGAAAATTGAGAACGTTTTGTTTTGTTTTGAATCGTGCCTGGATTTGTGAGTACTCTGTGAAACTATATTTTAATTAAATTAAGAAATATTTTAAGTAACATGGTAGGTTGATTGGTTGTTATATCCCTCAGCTGGGCCGGGGTCTCACTCAATGAGTTAATGAATCTAAGTCGATATGATAAATTTTATCAATGTTTTCCAAATAAGTGGTAAACAGACCGATATTAGATCAATAACAAAGTACGCAATAAATTATCGCAAAATATATTTTTCTATGTATATCATTATAATGAAATTCATTGATATAAAAATTGGTTATTTAGTAACTTTGAAAAGTCAGAGGCATGCCAGGATTTGAACCGTGGTCCTAAGAGCGACTGAATTTCAATCAACTGTTTGTACAATTACGAAAGCTAATTTACTAGGTTACGGCTACGGACCATTACCGTCTGTCTGGTAGAGGTCTGGCGTTCCGTCAGCTATATAATTCCAGTTGCGATGAAAGCATAGCGGCCAAACTGTCAGGCGTTGCGGCACGTCAAATTTTAATTGTTATTCTATCAAACCGGATCGGATATGTCATAAAAGAAAGTACCTGGACGACCGAGCTTTACCCGATTGACTATAAAACTGCGATAAATCGAATTCTTGACCCAAAAAAAGACCCCAACTTGCAATTTCGAGAAACCTATTACAATATATTTACATAATTATATACAAATATGTTTAGTAGTATAGGTTATATATTAGTAACTTTTACAATACCGAATTGTAAACAAAATAAAGTTTACTTTAGACATCTGTTCGCTTTATATTATAGAGGTTTCTGAGCTAATAACGCATTGAATAATTCAATGATTTCAACAATTAATCTTCACTCTGCCCGCTAGTACAGTACTAGTACCGTGATATTTAAATGAAGTGTTGTGGGTTCGATTCCCATTCGCAAGCCAGGACAGATATTTATGACATACTCGTAAAGAAAGTTATTTTTGTTCTATATCTCGATGTATTATTTATTATCTGTATATTTTATACAGTATGTATTTAGAAATTCACGCATAGTTTCATCAGGTTCATCGTTTGAAATTGGATGAGCGTGTGAAAAGTTGTCGAAATAGATTTTACATAGATATTTTATTAGATATCTTTAACTACAATAGGCTCACCACCTATTCCATTGTGGGACTTGCACGTAACTGGTGAAATGTGGGGGCGTATTACACTCCTCTGCCTGCCCCTTAGGGGATTACGGGCGCGATGTTACGTTTTAACTACAAATATCCGCCATCGGTCACTAAGCTAAGAATATACTAACGCTAAAGCGGTTCGAGCTTTGAGTCGATCTATTTAGTACTCAAGCACCGCATAGATTCGCGTTATCGTAACGTTCATTGTTTACGCCCAATAACTCGCTCAGCTGACCGCGGTAATAACTCCGGTAATTACATCCGCTCGCAGTCGCCGCGCCGTGCAGCTTTACGACTCGGGCTTTGTTTTGAGCGGATAATTGATTTTTAAGGGTCATGAAAAACTTATGTTGCTTGTTATGGGACCTCATCGATGCCTTTTTGTTTTCTGCACATTTCGTTATTGGCTTTAGAAATAGAGGGAGGGGGGGGGGTTCGAAGTTGATTTCAACATGCCGTTTTAACGAATTTTGTTGGAGGAGCTAATGGCTAATTTCCCGAAGTTGTAACGTCTTTGAAAACCCTGTGGAAGTGCCATTGTGCCAAAGTCCTAATGCCTTCCTTCGAAATTGTTTTATTTGTTCATTTCTACAAAAAAAATGTTTTTGCTTTTTTATACAGAAAGAATTTCCTACAAGTACATTATTATTATTATTACCAATTCCCATTCCCGAACCTATGAATCTATAAGAGGGGGCTTATAATTAAATATAATCAATATTCCTTTCACAGAAATCTCACCAAAAGATTTACCGCCGCCCTATCAAGAAAATGACATTCGAGAACCAGCTAGACGCGAGCACACATCGGACTTGGTAAAAAGCCATTGTTTTAATAAAAACCATGATTACACGAAAGAAAAATACGGTAAAGCAATTAAAGTGAACAGCGCAGTCATTATTACCTAATGACATCATAAACTTCCGCGATTATGCTGTAGGTACCTACGAGTACGTTAGATGTCCCCCTTTCGTGTTAATGCGTTAGCCGTTTCAATATCTATCGCTTGCTTTTTTATTATTAAGATGCAGGAAATTGTAAACGTTAACAAAAACACTGGTAAAAATGTATAATACATTTCGATAGCTATTCTATTTTTGTATGTTCGTTGTAATGAAATTTCAAGTTAACTTACTCCAACAGAACAGCGCCCCAGTGTGCGAAGTGTTAGACCTGCTCGAAAATTGCAAGATCACGAACAACGCTAATGATAGCCAGCCGTCCGACGCGGAATACGCCGAGATCGAGGACATGGGGCTGTGGCACTCGCTGCCCTTGGCCCATCGGCACAAGTCCAAGATATCCCTCACATGGGTGCTCAAGGAGAACTTAGAAAACACGAAGCTACCAGAGAAACATAAAGAGGACCGAGTGACGAGCACAATTAAGTATGTTGATAGACGTCCACAGAGCAAAAAGTTAAATGATGACGATCGAGCTCATAGAAAGTTGAATTCGAGAGATGCGAAAGACAGGATTGTAGGCCGCAATGAGTATTATCATAACCTCAGGTTTAAAAGTGCATGTGACGAGTTCACGAACGGTGCGGACAGCGGTTCGGACTCTAGTGTCGGCACGGAAGAGTACGTCAGAAAAAAACACAGACATCGCCATAAAAGGAAGAAGAGGAATGCGAAGTTTGGCTATGATATCAAAGATTTGGACAGCTTTCTAAGCGAGGTGAGTTCTAGTGTCACATTAATATAAATCTGCGACGCGTCTAAGGATTATAAAAATTGTGGCTTACATACAATAAATGGGGAAGTGTTTTCACTTTAATCCAGCGAGAGTATTGTCGAAAAATAAATGTCGAAGTGCCTAGCAATTTATCAAATAAAAAACAAGATGTAGGTAAGTGGCACATATTTTTTATTTATTGCCTTCGGCACTCAATCGCGTACAAATAAAAGCTTTAAGTGCGATTGGAAAAAAGTCGAAGAAAAGATTCGAAAAGTTGGCTTTCACAAAACTATGTGGTAGCGTAGGACCAAAACGTGTCCGTCCACAAAGTAGACAAATTATCGTGACAATATTTCAAGAGAAGGAAGCTATTCTGAACATTTTAAGGGCAATAAACGCACATACATGTACGACTATGCTTACAAAGCTCATCATTTGTGTATAAATAACAATAAAATCATCGTAGAAATCACTATAAGTAGTTTCAAAGTAATTGGTTTTTGATTGAGTTCTCCGAAGTAAAGGGCGGTAGTTCTGCAATTATTGACACGACCATTTGGAAATACATAAAATTGACTGCATGTAGTGTTATGATGTTAAGAATATGAGCCAAACATAATGAAAAGCTCAACATAACAGTAATTAAAATTTAATAATACAACATCCTCGTCAATATAGTTAAATCTATATATATAAAAGCGAAAGGTCACTCACTCACTCACTCATCACGAAATCTCAGAAACTACAAGTGC
>DWDX01002806.1:0-14371 GCA_018245675.1 Agara michaeli
GCTAAAAAATACATTACATTGAGTAAGAAATCGTAACTCATTTTGTCTATAGTTTTAATGCTTACTTTAACAAAGTGTTGTCTCAAAAAATAGATAATTAAATTGCATAAATAATACACGGAATTTAACATACTTTAATAGCCTTAGGTAAATGATAATAGAATTAATATTACAATCTGTTAATTTAAAAAAAAACTTAATTTCCTATGCTTCGACTTCTTACTCCGAAAGATTGGAGATTAAATTATGACTTTGTAAAGATACGAAACTATACCATCACACCAGGTCGCTAACGGGGTAGGCACACACAAAACACCGAATCCCTGTCTCTATCCTTAAAATATAATATCACAGCAGTTTTATTTACTGATAATCGTGGATGCATTCGCGCCATAAAATACATATTTGTAACACTGTTTTTTTTTAAATAAACTTGATTATTATTATTAAAAAAACGGTCTGTGTACAGTGCGTCAAACTTCGGCAATTGGTCCAAGCGTTTACTGCTTAATTAAAAGTTTTGAAAGTTCTCTCCCGTTACCCTCGCGTATCTTTACCGGCGAATCCAGCTGTCGATTCGTCGTTTAGACCTGGACGGATGGGTGCGATTTGTTTCCTTGATTACTGGTACTTACGAAACGAAAGGCCTAGAGAGTATTGCGCTCCAACAAATTGTTTAATTAAACGGATTTTCACCGGCGTAAACTTGTTACAATTAAGAAATACTTTTGCTATAAGCAGTGATACCCTAGTGTCATTCAGTCGTCCACTCCGGGTTCTCGGTTCAATCCCAGCACGTATTGCTGACTTGTTGCGTGCGTTTTATAACGTAAAATGTAACTATCACTGGCTGCAACGTTGAAGGAAGACATGGCGTGGAAACCAGCGCACTTAAGAGTATGTTATAAAATTATGTCTCTGAGGTGAGTGAAGTCTACCAATCCAAATTTGGCCAATGTGGCAGATCATGGCCTAATACATTCTCATTATGAGAGGTGACTAGTTACCAGCAGTGGAGCGATAAAAGTGGAGAACAAGAATTGCCCAGAAAATATTATGCTTCAATGAAATGTTTTTCACTAATTGCTCTGACATTTATTTTGTTTTAATTAAACGGATTTCTACAGTTGAGAACTTGTTGTAATTAAAAATATCTTTCAGGCGAATACTTCCACTTCAACAGCGCAGAGGACAGTTGCCGAGGAGGTTTCAAAGCGGCAAGGAACCCGGTGTCTCTCCTAAAATATTGCGTACCTCCTGAAGGTTGGCCCCACGTGACCGATAAAAGAAGATATACTACATATAATATGCAGTATAATTCTACCATTCCTCAGCAAGAACAATGAAAAATGGATCATACATCTATCATAAACTCTTTCGGCGAGCGAGCGATGTGCCGCGCGCAAAAACTTACGGGAAACGTGAATAATGTCACGCGAAATTAAACCCCCGGCTATAAAACGCAGATGACGGGCGCTGCGGCGAAGTTCTCGTGCGGATGACTAAGTTGTACTAAGTGTTGGAATGCAAATTGTAATGTGTCTACTTCAAATTCTGTAACGGGAGGTCCTTTTGTCATTAATGTTATTTAAATACTTTAGAATAATAGTACTCGTGTATGCACGAAGAGAGTGATGAATGTAGACGAAGCACGTGAGGTTTGTAAGAACAGGGATATTTGGCACTCGGAGTTTTCTGCCTACCCCGTTAGGGACCTGGCGTGATGGTATTATTATTATTATAGTTTTTTTTTAAATATTTATTCTCCCATAAGGGGTAAACTCTTCACTTTTATGCGGGTCTTAACCAAGCATAAGAGTTGTGGCTTTTTATGTTATATTCATTACTTTTAATTTATTATTATTATTATTATTATTAGAATGTTCGTGCATTCCGCGGATACGCCATAACATGCATGGTGTATACCCCCTCATGCAGTGAGTACCCTCCCGCCCCTCCCGCTATGACGCATGCACGCGCAAATATACAGCTTACATACTCCCACTGACACGTGTTTCGTTTCAAAACGGAGCACCCCTATCTATATATGTAGCCTCCACAACAGTTAGTAACTTTAACTTAGTTTAGTAACTTAGACTTCTTGTGGCAAGCGATTGTCTTTTTTTATATATCGTTTAACTTGCTTTGTTATATAGTTAGTATGGAATCTTGCAAACGAATATTAAATAAGTTAATCTCAACGTTCAGTTTGCATGACAATGCATGGTTAGCTTAGTGACGTCAGTCCAAATCCAATATGGCGGACGTTGCAAGATGGCGGACTAAATATTTTTAAGCACTCCCATCATTTAGTTGCCAATGGAAAGGATTTGCTGAGAATACGAAAAATAAAATGACGTTACTCTAAATCCAAAATGGCGGACTGAAAAGTTAACACTTGTTTTGTAACTTTGATTTATTTGGCGCCGATTAATATTTAAACGGCTGGAGAGTAACATAGTAGGTTATTTTGTTTGCGGAAAAATATCTCGTATCGAGGAAAAAACACGTTTTCAATCAAACAAACGGTATAGGTGGCGTTACCTCCGACAATAATGTGACACGCGAACTAAATAAATTATTTCTACTATGGATATAGGTATTTTTAGAATACATATTAGTATTGTTTTCCTTAAATTTTCAATAATCACTGTAATCTATTGTAAACCAACGAACGAAAAGTATTCAATTAATTGTCAATTCATATATATGATACTCGCAAACGAATGCCGACCTTGCACCGAGACATTCTGGTTTACAAAATAATGCAAGGAAACAACCATTGTTCTGTCTGAGAGCTAGTTCAACAAATATATTCGAATGACATGACCATCGCGTGAATCGAGCGAACGCCAAACGCGGTGAGAGGCGAGTGCGAGTTCCTATAGCATTTATGTATCGAATGTCAAATTTTGTATTCCGTGCTCTGTGAGCTGTTGAAACAACCGATCGCGTGCGATAACGTTCTCACTGACGAGTGTTAGTTGACATTCGATGCTCGCCGTGAAGCGCGGAAATACTTCCAAAATCAGTTTCATATTACTGACACTAGTTGGCGCTGTTTCAATTCCAAACAAATTGTATGCAGTAAGTATGAAAACTCGCCCTGGGCTCACTGTTCTTAACTGCTACAAAAAAGGATACCATCGAAGCCGACCGCCATTCGCACGATGAAAACGATTTACCTTGCTATTGTATCACCGCCGTTTACGATGATCGTTAATCGAGCTGTGCCCTGCTGCCCGACCCCGATCCCGGGTAAAAAGCAGCCTATATCTTGCCCTGTAACCTCCTCTATCTTACAATGAACGTCCCATTAAAATTGGTCCAGCCGTTCCAGAGATAAGCCCGGACAAACGGAAAAACAGAGAATTTAAGAAAGCACTTGAGAAAACACATTTATTTTAAAATCACAGACATACACTTCGATTTTATTTATATATGTATAGATAGGATAATTTTTCTGCAAGATCATCTAAAGGTTAAAACGCATTCGCAATGTACCTAATCGTCGTAACGACGGCGTGGCGGTGTGTTTGTAAATTAATATGTTTTTGTATGAATAAAACGAGTAATATAAGTAATTAGTATTCATTTCAAGCTATCACAATCCATAGTTATACCTAGAGTTTTGTATTGCTAACTAGGTAAGAATATTACTTATTATTAAAGAAAGAAAGGTCCGTTTACCGAAATCACAATTACAATAGCAAAAAAACAAGGGAAAGGGAACAAAATGCCCAAATATGTGACAAAGTTCTGCTGAAACGCAGAACCGCGAAATTTCCAATCATCTATCATTCCTCTGTTGGACAGTGCCATGCTTACAATGCTGGCGAATATCGCCTTTATAGACTTCACATTTTTTTTTTACAATCCAGCCAGCAAACAGGCAGACGGGCCACCTGATGGTAAGTGGTCACCGTCGCCTGGACACCTGCGACATCCGAGGAGTCGCCAGTGCGCCGCCGGCTTTCGAGGAGAGCTCCTTTTGCACCTTACTTCTATTTCCCTATTTGATCTACCTCTACTCCCACTCGACTACTAAGGGAGACGGGGGTGTCTGAAAACCAGCGCCACACGGGACCGGGTTCCCGTGTCAGCAACGGCTGAGACACCTCCAATTGCCTCATCCCGTTTTTTAATATTATAATTTTGTTTTTAACCGACTTCAAAAAAAGGAGGAGGTTCTCAATTCTTCTGTATTTTTTTTAAATCAATTTGTAACAGAATTTATAGGCAATAAATTATTATAATATTTCTTGTTCTATCTCTCCTAAAGCGTGCGGGCTTCTTACATGGCGCTGTGTCAAAGAAGTTCGTAGAGCGCCACAAGCCTGACCGCAGCAGGGAATGCCAAGATCCACAACCCACCATTTCTATGGAAACTCTACATCTACTGGTTTGAACCCGGAAAGTGTTTTTTATCAGACGGCTGTGGCATTTCCATTCATATTCCAGTTGACAGGTTCCAACCCATTCCCCAAGCCTATGGATCCATTCACTTTGCTTTTCCACAATACAACACGCAAACCGCCTACTCAAAAAGTCGGCTCAAGAGTAGCCTTGCTTCTGTTTTGGGCCACAACGTTGCCATCAAAGGCTTATCGATTTTTTAACTAGCGGCCAATAAGAGTTCTGTTCGGATGAAACAAAAAAGGAGAAAAAGCCTTTAATTTCAGTTATTATTTAGTAAAATTTTTATGCCTATGAAAACCGAAAATTCTGTATGAAAATGTTTACTAAATAATTTGAATTATAAATAGTTTCATAATAAGAGGTATATTAAAAAAATGTCTTTAAAATGCGATTTTTTCGAGTACATTCCCATTTTACTACAATTTACATTCAAAATAAAATTAACCGGAATGGAATATCATCAAATGCTATGTGCAATATTGTTTCAAAAAGTTTAAATGATGTTCAAACTACCCACATGACGCAATATTTATAAAGGAAAGCCTTACTGAAACACTAACAATTATTAATGAGCATAACCATATCAAAATAAAATTACCAATACCTAACCTTGACGACGCTTTAACAGAAGTACAGAACATAGGTTTTATCATCGGTGTATGCCACGCATATTAATATGTTTTTTACGCGAACTTAGCTAAAATTGTGTACACTGTACTATGTCGGCTCAAAAGTATCTAAATTTATATATTTAGCATGCCGGACGTGTACCGCGGTGCATTGAAAATAGAAAAAGTTTTAAAACAAAAGCATCGTTCAAACCTGTTTTGGTAAAATCTCACGATTTCGCGCGGTCGGCCGGCGAAACAAGATTTTTTTTAAATTCCACACTATACACTGAACATTTTCACTTATTATGCATTGGTGAACATAGAAATTTACAGTAATTACCTAATTAAATGCAACACTTACCTGTACACGGTCTATCACACAATAAAATAATCCGTAACTTTATTCACTCACACGCACTGAGGTTTGAAAATTTTATGCGATTCGCAAGCACACTCGTGACCTAGCGGGCATTAGCACTCGCAATGCAGCCAACATGCCCGTAGATAAATAATTGCTTTATCACATTGGTAAAGCAATCCGAATATTGCTAGCAATAAAAATTATTATCAAGTAAGCAATGAATTAAATATGTTATATATTTTGTTACTTTATTTTAATTTATTATAAATAGTAACAATAAATGGGTAATATACAATGTTGACACTCTAGGTACTTTAAAATATTACAGTAAACATTCATGGTATGGTAAACATAAAACATGAACGCAGCTGTAAGCTTAGATTTTGTGTTTCGAAATCGAACGACCTAACCGACAAAAACGTCAAATCATACGCGAACGCCGTACAACGATTGAATAAAAGCGTCCAATAAATTCCTATCAATTCGGTTATTATTGAATTTGTGAATTAATAAATGTGTTATTGTGAAGGAACAGCGTTCAAGAGATTTCTTGCTATTATTATCTACGTAGTCGGTAAGATATTATGAATATTTTTAACATGTTCTTAATTTGAAAAACGGTTGTTTGTTCCATATAGCTTATTTGAACTTATTTGAACTGATAAGAACTTTGAATGCTTTACGTTTTCGTGTTTTTCGTTAGAGCACATACATTTATTTCTTAACGTTTTTCTGTAATTACGATTAGATCATATTTTGAATATTATTTGATGCGTTTTTACTTAATGTACCTATAGACTAATAAAGACCTTTTTAGGTACATAGATGGTTTGATAAAATGTATTTGAAGATTATTATTTAATCGCAATTCAATAAGCTTATCCCGTTTGGTAATAGTAATGTTCTGTTATGAGAAATATGTCAAACATAGGTCATACATTAGAATCGAATAAAAGTGTAACGTTATTTCAGATTCAATTGCATTGCATGAACAGAATGTCTGACAAGATGGCATCGGAGTATGTAGATCGTCTCAACAAGTTGAGAGAGGAACGAATTGCCAGAGAAAAGGCGAGAATTGAAAAGGTAATATATTTGTGAAAATATTTTAGTTAGTTCTGTAATTAGGATTGTTAAAAACCATAGCTTTAACACACCTTGTTACTATTTTACAGCTACGAGAGATGAATCTTAAGAAATATAACAAAAATGAACCACAGAACTCTCTCAGACACTCGGTATCCAGTGTGTCTGTAGTTAATAGGTCTGTCAAAACTAATGCAAATCAAGCTCCTCCTAAAATAAGCATGTTGAAAGCAGTCAAGAATAATTTTCATGTCAACGGAGCCATCAAAAGACCTGTCACTGTAACAGGGGTTTTTAAGAAACCGGCAGACGTTAACAGCAATATTAAGAAAAATATGATGATGAAAGGCGATAATAAGAATGCAAGTTTGAATAAAAATGATATCAAATCAAAAGTTACAGTCAACGTTAAACAGAGTAACATACCAGCGGCTAAGACTAAAGATGTACCCAACCTGTCAAATACCAAATCACTGAATGAATCTAAGAAGGTAAAAGTTATTGATGCCACTAATCTTACTGGTAAAGTTCATAGTAAGGTATCGAGGGTAAGCATCGCTACAACCAGTAAAGTTAGCGCTTTACCAAAACCGAATGTCAATGCAAGAAAAAGCGTGCAACCACCAAAACCTCAGACCGCAACACAAAATTCACGAATATCGGTTTTCGAGAGGCTTTACCAACCGAAAATTATACCAAAAACACAAACAACCAACGCGGACAAACTAAAAACAGATCCCGATTATTTAAAAAAGGTCATCAAGGATTCCAATCTCATTGTGAACAAAAGGCATACAGTTTTCGAGACTAGAAAAGTAGTTGCACATCCAGTGAGGCGATCGATATCGGCTGTACATTTTAAGAGAATAAATAGACAGGAGCTCCCCAATTGCATTCATAAATGGGCGTCTATTGGCGACCAACTGAACAAAGTCAATCCGAACGATGTCAATGAAGACGATTGTGTACAAGGCGAGGTAATAGTTTCCGCAGTGAAGAGTGAACGCAAGAGAGTGAAGTTTCAAACGCCTGTGCCTTTCAATTTTAACACACCGAAGCCGGAAGAGCTTCAGGGCCGGCTGCAAACTTGGTTGAAGAAACGTGGCAAATCGTTGGACTCGTTTCATCATTTACAATGTTTCGGCATTCACCATCTGAGCAAGGAGATTAAGCCGTTGAACATTGACGCCCCCAAATTTGATCTCTACGACGATGCAGAGGATAACAAGGAGAACGTTCCGCTGGAATCCGACAGTGATGACGATTCGTACATGGAAAATATGAATGAACAGAAAGATAGCCCGCCCACCGAGACCAAGATTGATTTCAATAAAGACAAATGGCGTAGTGCTAGCTTTGTCTGTGACAGTGCAACGGATATTAATGAGAGCACAGATACAATCATGTCGAACGAAGTCATGCATCATGTCGATGAACTCTTGCTGGGTGCTTTGAACGATTTAACGGAGCTATTGCGAGAGGTGAGTTGACTATACTGCTGTCTCTTCGGTAGTCATTATCATGTTTCAATTAAGGGTTAGCTACTGCCAACAATCCTTATTGATTGTAACATTTTTTTTGCTTCTATAGTGTTTTTTAGTTTGGTGAATTCTGTTTCACTTTTTGTACTTGCATATGTCACAACCTTTCAGTGGTACTACAAAGAGGCTTCCGTTATTAGTCAAAGAAAAGTTAATTTCTTTTGAAGAATTCTTGCTCATAGGCATCTAATGCTATTTTCATTAGCATCATTGTAATATGTCATTTGTAAAAGATTAATGATGATTCCAGGGCTTCGATTGGGAGCAATGTGCACGTTGGCTCCGTGCCATTAGGGACAGGTTTCCGTTGGCACCGGACCAAGCTGCCTATTGGGAGTGTCGCGCTGCTCTGGAAGAGAGGCGCGGCGATCTGCCAGCATCTGTGCAGTGCTGGGAGGAAGCCATTGCTAAAGGCACAGAGGTAAGACTCGAATGTCTTTCCAATCAGCATTAGAGACCAACATTTGCAGTATCTTATCTTTTATATAACTATGTACATTTGAATTGTAGCATTCAGTGGTGGAAGCCAATCTTGATCAGTTGCTAGACAAGTTCCTCCAGCTGCGAATCAGTCCCAGCAGTGGGCGACAGAGGCAAACGGACCGCAAGATGGTCGATGTGAAGAATGTATTCAAGAGCACGATCATACGCTTTGCCGTACAACAGGCCAAATTGTGAGTATTTCGAGCCTTTTATTGTTCTACTGGACCCAAGTCTCCTCTCATAATGAGATTGTGTATGACCATAGTCGGCCATATGAGCCAAGTGTGTGTACTTGTTTGTCTATCTAAGGTCTAGTTAACGACTTTTTGAATTTTCATATTCAAATGCTGAAATAGGGCTCTTAGTAATATTAATATAATAATATCTGAGGACAATTTCATGTTTATGTTATGGTAACCGGACAGGTGATAAACATACATATACACATACAATATGATACTTATATAGACAGAATATATACACAGATTTTCATAAGAATCGGTCAAGCTGTTTCAGAGGAGTTTTCTTACAAACATGGTGACACGAAAATGTTATATATCACATATACGTTTATAGATTCTACCACCTGTACCAATAAAACGTTTTGGCCCTAAAGGGATTCCATGCCGATGTGAGCTATAGTGAAGAGACCATCTTAAAGAAATCCCATTGAAACGTGGTATTCTATTTGTTTATTAGATTGTAATATTATTCTTATTTCAAATAGATTATGGTGCTGCACACTTGCAACATTGATAATGGCACTTGTCTATTATTATCGGTGAGAGGGATACCAGTATGAAAAAGTAATTTTTATTACAATATATATATACGAGTAAAGATAACTATTGGCTGTCTTTAGTTTCTCTTGGTTTATGACCGTAAATAGATTGAGCAATTATTTTTTTTCATTATGGTACTGCCCCCCCCCCCCCCTCGCAGTGTCGTTTTCCCTCCAATTTCCATCATCTGCTTAACGGCATCATTAGCTGCTCTGGCCATTCTGCCGCAGAGGAATTTGGACTAAACTATAACAACAAATATCGCATTTACATATTCTCAGGTGCAGCACCATTATGATATAACTTAAGTTATTATTATTAAAATGTGGGTAGTTTAGAAATAGTTGTAATAGTTCCGTTACACGTTTTCAAGTTATGTAAATTTGATCTAGTAGGTATGCATATTATATTTTATTATTCGAGCCATTACGTTATTGATGTTTTAACTTAAATTTATTAGTTTCTGGGGAGAGTGAAATCTCACAAATATTTAGTTTCACTCATTTTCAAATATACATCTATCATTCATTTATTGTGTAATAGCTGAAAACCAAAAATTGTTTGCGTCTGTCCTATAATTTTTCAACCATTTTATTTATTTATTTATCTGCTGAACATTGGTCTCCTCTCATAATGCCCCCATAAGAGATGTTTTAAATATTTTTTTCTTAATCATGAAATATTGTATGTTTTTCGTTAATACGTTGCAATATTTAGTTTGCTAATACTCAGGGTGGAATAGGGTGGAGTGGGTTGGTATTAAAAAAAATCATTTTTTTTTAATATAAACACGTGTTGTAATGTACTTTTCCTTTGTTTACAGGCGTCAATCGAACCAAAGCGAGCAGAACATGGGGCCGAAGTTCACGGTGACGCCGGTGCGCCGCAGCGCGCGGCTCAGTACACACGCGCGCAATCAAACCCCGCTGCGGATATGCACCAGTGTGAAACAGGCCTACGAACTGGGACCGGCCGAGTTCCGGCCCAATCGTACCCTTAATGGAACTCCGTAGTTATATAAAGTTGATTAAATATGCACTTTGCTAAAATAACGCTATACCGCTCATTGATACCAAGTACTGGCAAGTAAGAAGTTATCTGGCGCAGTGTGAACTAAACTATCAGCTCCACCAGTTAGCCAATCAGTGTGTAACGACACCAAAAATCCGAACTTGCATGTTGAATGTGAATGTCACTTTGACAGGAGTCAAATAGACATTGGCAGATGTCAAAAATTGTTTTACATTGGTAGACAAATCGCGATAAATTATAAAGAAACTACACAGGGAATAACAAATATAAAGCGCTAATGACACACACGATTTTGGGCTTCCGTATATAATTATGCTAAATTATCGAGACATTTTGATTCTAACAAAATTGGTTAATTAAATCACTTGGATTAATTTTATTAAAATAAAAGAGGCAAGTTACTGAGCGACCGACTGACCTAGAGATCGACACACAGCCGAAACCGTTGAAAGCGGCACAGTTAGTCATATTATGACAGGGCAGGGTCGTTGTGTGAACGATTTAAACGCGTTTCTGTTGACGAGAACTAGGGTATTCTAGAAAAAAAATTGTACAATGTTGACAACCTAAGCGATGAAGATCAAGATTTTCCGTCGAATCTTAAGAGTAATATAATTTCAATTTTCAAATTTAAATGCATGTGTATTCTGCATTTGTAACTATACGTGTCTTTTATATAGCTATCTGGTAATGGCTGTGTGGTGTCAACCTGATTTGTATATCTAAAGTTAATGTTATAAAGAGGAGAGATTTGATTGTTTGTTGGCATTGAATAGGCTCAGAAACTATTGAACCGATTTGAAAATTCGTTCACCATTAGAATCCTACATTATCCCTGATGAAAATCGGCGATTGAATATTTTCAAAATAGTTTACTCTTCGATAGTCGAAGCGTTTTATTACGCGTAACGACTTTTGTTTCTCTGTATATGTGCGTGTTATTCGTTTCTCAAGACCCCAGTGACAGTTGTAACGTTCTGCATTTGAAATTTGACCAATTGACACACCAATTTAATATTCAGTTGCGGTATTGCCATACTCTTTTTTGTCATTCTACTACTGTAATATTTTTCCATAATCAAATGTTATATTGTGTTGCATGTATGTAAATATATTGTTTGTATATACTATATCTGTGTGAAACGTGATGTTTATTATTTTATCTCTATGCTTATTCTTGCTTACCATGTAATTACACTTTCTCCTAAACATATTATTTAATAAATGTGTTTAAAGTAATTGTGTTTTTTTGCATAACTTTAAAATTCATTTGGAGTAGCTTCTACGACAATAATGTAATATTAGTAAAACGGCTAAAAGCTGGTAAATATTACATTAGAGCCAACTTCAGTCTGATGTGGAATGCTACCATTTTGTTAGGTATCATTGACTGTTGTGTCCGTGCAGGTTGAGAAGGTTAACACCATAATCTAGTATCCTAGAAAACTAGACTTGACAGACCTATATAAACAAGAGAGCTAAGATATACACTATTTAGATAGTAGAATATTGTGTTCCGTTTACCAGGTATAGTGACGTGCGAAGTTAGTTTAAAGGCAGTGAATGTATCCACGTGTAAAGTAGAGGCGATGATGTTAGTTCTCAAGAGTTCCCACGCCTATGTAAATGACTTCTAATAGCACGAATATTCATATGCACTCATATATATATAGTAATTGGACAAAGGTTATTAACATTGTTATTCCCTCATTTCTTTTACCAATCAGTTGACAGTATTTTTAACATCAGAGACACAGAGTTCATATGCAGAGACAGAGTTCATATGCAGATGCTTTTTTTAAACACATTGCAAAAAGCAAAAACGCAGTGGGAGTTAACATGTCTGTTAATAATGGTAGCAAAATCTGCCATTTACTAAATAGTGGCAACATTGACTTGTTATTTCATGTCATTATATAATTTTCTGTCTAGTGTGGAAAATTTGAAAACACATTGGGTGAAACATGACAGTTGTATTCAGATGTGAGCTTCTCCCATAAATTCATTTCTCCGCATATTCTCATATTCATAGTTCTTTATTTATTTTCGTTACATAACATCCAGTCTCAGATAGCTAACATTTCAGTACTTGATTCTTATTAAGTGCGGAATATGACCATATATGATTAGGAATCACTGTTTATTCGGTTCGGTTTGAGGAACTTTATGGTTTAAAGAAATTACATTTTGTTCCTTATAAGACAAACCTAAACTTAATAATTTGAAATAAGTTTAAAGAGCACGCTAAAGGTTAAAAATATAATTATTTAATCAGTCTAATACATTTGTTAAAGAAATAAATAGGAATAAGAAAGTAGGAAATTTTCCCTTTTTACTATGGCAACTTTGGTGGAAGTGTCTGTACTTCCGATCTCAATTTTAACTTCTCTGCATTCATTCCGGCCGCAAAGCACGACAGGACGAATGTCTTGTAGGTGTCTGTTATCAAACTATGCGATTTGTCACACGAAAATATTGTACGCTACAATTACTATGTGATTCTAATTATTAATTAGAGTGATGTCAATTGAATAAATCTAATAATTATTCTTTATTTGTGTATTGTGAGTGTGAGTTAGTTTTCTAACACAGAATCAGCTGACAGTCCGTCACGGGTAAGTTTATTTGAAAAAAATGCGAATTACATATACCTACCTGTTGTTTTATTTTTTAAATTTTATGTCCTTTTTAAAAGAGATGATAAAGGGCGTAACAGAACAACTTCATAAGTTTTTATTTTAATTATTGTGCAACTTTCCTAAACTTTCAAACTTCGAAGTTGGTCAGTATATATTGCAGCCTTGTTCTTTTTTTATTATTAAAAATACCGTAATCTTAAAATCTCACCTAGCTGTCTCTAATCAAGAAAATTAATGAGACTGTTCGTTATGATAATTCTTTGTTAAGAACCGCAGTTATGAAAAAAATATTGTGTAATAATTTTCCTGAATAAGTACTGAGAATCCGAAACCATGTGACGCTGTCCACGACGCTTTCACCTCATTATTTTAACTAGAATTGATAAGATTTAATAAAAAAAATAGAAGGACAATACCTATTTAAGCAATCATTAGTCTTAAATTTTAATCGTAAAATTTTACTACATAAAGCATTTTTTGTTAAACTAATTTTAATTATTCTACGTAAATCACCATACAATTATTAACATTCTAACTAATAAATGATATTTTCAATATCTTGGGACCATCTCACACCTAGGCTTCGGATTCTGTATTAGGCAATTTATGTCATGGCGACCAGATAGCTGATAAACTACATACATACAATTATAAAAACAGATAATTTTACAGCTGGCACTTCAGTCGAATTCCCATAATCGAACTAAATATAACACTTAATAAACAAAGTACACGATAAAATTGGAAAATTGCATCTGCTTTAGATCTTTATGTGCTCCTGACTGTAATTAACACATGAACTTTGATTAATTAACTAAACAGATATGTGACGATGGGTAAGTTAATGAAGTATCATTAAATAAGGTATCAGTAAATTATAGTCAATTCAACTCAAGGTTAAAGTTGGTTGAAAATAATTGTCAAATCGCACATTCAGTAATTAAGTATATAATAAACTTTCTTTTAAAGCAATTGAAGAGTTATACATGGCAGGGGTGACAATTTAAGGAAATTCGATTTATCTGGTTGTATCTTTTATTAGCCATTTTCCTTCATTACTCGTTACTTTACTTACTTACTCGTTACTTGCCATGCAAGCTTTTTGTAACAGATTTGACCTTCTTGCAAAGTTATGTTTTTGTCGAGTTTTTTGTTTACTTGGTAATCTCATAGCTAATTTAAAAATAATTGTGTCTATAATTAGATACTTTGCTTAAATGAATTTAAAAAAAATTGTCCCCTATAATACCTATATGTATGTTATTACGTATATATTGAAGGAAATCGTGGCCTTGGTGCTATAAAAAAAGGAAATATATATGCAATATAACTTTTAATGATTGTGAAGATAGCATAAAAGCGAGCGAACACGTTTTACAGCGCATTGACATTAGAAGGACAGATGACATATATCATG
>DWDX01002807.1:0-14371 GCA_018245675.1 Agara michaeli
CCCAAGCCGGGATTTGAACCCAGGACCTCCCGATCGGCAGTCGCGCTAGCAACCCCGCCCGACCAACGAGGCAGTCATTTAGTTAGTAGTTAGTTAGATGAAGTAATTTAGTTAACTAGAAATTAAAATGCCTGCTATGATACCCTGATAGATTGATGTTCAGAGATCTCTTGGATGCCGAAACACATAATAAATAAGGCAAACTGCATCTTTTTCTTTCATCCAGGACGTTTGGAGGATACTTCACAACGCTGCTCCAATGACTGATAAAATTTTGACATATATGTGATATAGGATAGCACACAGGCGTTTTTACGCTGATTTGAATACATAACGTACATTTATATATAAACTTAATCTAGTTATATTAATCTTAATTTAATGTATAAAATTTATATAGCAGAACTGGATTGATTTAATAATTCTGCAGTCAGTAAATGTATCAGTATTTGTGCTAATAAATGTTTCCCCTTTTGTCTATCGTCTCTGACTTCTTCCTCTAGCGTATTTGTTAATTATATCTCATTGGTTGTAGCGAATTATCTGTTTCGACCGTCTCTATTTGCATACATTGCTTGGACTAAAATTACTGATTGCGTATTGTCTTCGTGCCTTCTTATAATTGGCTTTTTGTCTGGCACCATTTGCACTATCGGTCGATATTTTATCTTCTCTTCTGGTTTTATTATTCTTATATCAATTGGTTTACTGCTTTCAATGAATCTTAATTGTAGTGCTGCATGAAAAACATAATTGAGTATATTTTGGTAGATTATTTCAATCTAAATATACATATTACTTTGTCGTTTTATTTCGTTGAATGAAATATTACAGCTTAATGTTATATATAACACTTTGAAAAGCTCGTACGACTAAATACTTTGTATAATTAAAATAATAACGTAAAAACGTAACATCACGCCTGTAATCCCCTTAACGGGTAGGCAGAGGAGTGTAGAAGTGTAAAATACTAACATTATCGTTATATACAATAACACGATCAAAAGTTAGTCCGTATACGCATTGTGGTGCCCCATGAAAATATCAAGTTAAAGCTACAAATTTGTATGAACTAGACAAAGTAGTACACAGTAGGCTATAAACCAAATTAAGTCATAAAAAAAATACAGACGAATTGAGAACCTCCTCCTTTTTTTGAAGTCGGTTAAATAATGGAAAGTTTCTTTCGAAATATATAAGAAACCTTTAAGTATGAATGAAAGAAATGAATGAAAGTTTAGACGTTTGACTAAATTTAATCTAAGTAACTTACATAACAGGAAAAACACGATTATATTGAAATAAATGAAAAAATCTTTTCGCATTGTCCTGAAACTGGACATTTTAAAACGTGCAACGTTGAAATCGAAACGGATTCTTATCGTTGCAATATCATTTTCATTTTATTATTGCAACCGTTATATTTTACTACATTGAAATTTCGGATACAATAAGTATAAATTGGAAAAGAATAAAAATATTGTTGGTTTAAAAAAAATGCAATTATGTTTAACAGATTTAAAATCCTGTGATAATATATTGTTAATGGTTCTTTTTAGATTCTTAACCAATGATATTGTTGATATTTAAATTTTGACGACTTCCATTGCGAACATTCCAAGTACAAAATATTCTGTCAACTTGTCTTTTGTCTGTGGTTACATTTTTCATTTTGTTCAATAAAATGGCTGCTATACTACTTTTGGCTGCATAAATGTGTTATAAAATCCTCTCCTTATATTTTAATTGGATCGCCATTTCATATTTAAAACAACAGATATTAATTAACTGCCAAAAAGTGGAATTCCCTGCTAATGTCCATCGCCGGTAGCGGCCATTCATGAGCACTGTCAAGTTGCTAGTGCACTTCAAAAAATAATGTGTAGAAATATATTATCTGTGCTTATATGTAGCCAATGACATTTCCAAGTGTCTGCTATATTTTCGGGAAATCAAAACACGGAAGTTGAAATAGGTTACCGCAATTTATCGGAATCGGCCGATCGGGGGGTTTGTAATGGTTTTCACTTGTAGCCGCTGCGAATAGACCGGTGATTTATGAAATAATCTCGTGGGAAATGTGCGAGGAGAGAAAAAAAATATCAAGCCCCGTATATTTTTTATTTTGACGGAAAAAAAGACAACTACGTTTTCGTAAACTTTTATGATTATGGATTACGTGAAAAGAAAGTTCTTTTTTTTTCTATTCGCCAATTGTAAAAACTCTGGCCAATAAACAGGTAAACGCTTAAAGGTGTGTCAATTTAAAAGCTATTGTAAATTACACCCGTCATCATGAATCACTTTGATTACTGAACATACTATCGTAGTTACATTGAAATGTAATAATTAAACAAGTAGCCATATAATTTACAGAACGAATTACCATAACAGACAACGAAGAAACTCCATTTTAATTTTGGCAAAAATATGCCAACAATTTAATCTCCACACATTTGAAGTTTGAACAATTTGAAAAAGTACGAGGAAAGAAGAACCATAAAACTTGGCAACTTTTTAATTAACCGAAATACTTGCCGCCAACAAATGGAGTGGAATCCCTCATTAAACTTAATCTGGAGTAACAAATTCTTGCCAAATTTGCAGTATGAAAATAAAAAGCGAGCATGAAATATGTTTCTTGCTTTCTTGACAGGAGATGTGCCAAACATTAGCAGGATTCCCGATTGTCTATTTGAAACTTGACGAATCGTAATAATATACAGTGGAGAAAATTACAGATTTATTAGCAAAAAGTTACGTGCATCACACAACAGATGGCGCTAGTTGCAACACATTAAAATATGTTTTTTCTTATTTAACATTAAATTTATTAGTAATTCTTGATTAAATTTGATAGATACTACGTTATGCATGCTTGCATACATTTTTTATTCTCTATATGTTTGTTTTTTTTTGTTAGAAGAAGGGTAGAAGACTATAGTTTCAAACCATGAACATACATTATTTTTGGACATATTTGAAAAACTTGGTTTATTATTATAGTAACGAGCGAAGCGTTTTCAAAGCAAAAGTTGTAAATATATCATTATTCTTTACATATTGATAAAATATTCGATTTTCAAAATACATTAAGCAAATTCTTTAGTATATTTAACGTATCATATCGGTTTATTTATGAGAATTTCAACGCAAAATATGATACAAGACAGAAAACATCCCACAATCCAGATGTAAAATATGCCCACGCATTGAGACATCGTTATCCTGCAACCAACTTCGCAACTGTAGCTGTTCGTTAGCATCTTCTGGTTAACATAGCGTCCTTTATCTAAAACCAATATCCCAATGGACTCTTCATAAAGTCTCTCACATATTCCAGCTTCAAATAATCTTTGTATAACCTTCTCGAAACCACCAACTAGATAACTTTCTTTTCTTATGGCCATCTCATGGTACAAAAAAATTATAGGATCTCTCGCTTTCAATATTCTGGCTTCGTCGCTCACAGCTGTCCTCGTTTGAACTTCAGGTAATAGACCATCTATGATCAATGTGATCCCTTTATTTTCCAACGCTTTTGACATACAATCTCGAAAACCTGTGCAATTGTCGGAAGTGTTCGCGAATGCCACATACTTATCGTCTTCGACAAAATATTTCGCGGCACTTTTCAAATACAGAAGTTTCCCTGATCGGGACAGATCTTCGGTGTCTTTAAATGTATGCGGAGGTCCCTGAATTGTCAATATGGAGTACATTTGTATGCTTACATAAGCTGACAAATGTAAGCAAAGCACCAAATAAAACAGGCTTAGAATCTTCTCTTTCAGCGTTCTCGCATCGTGTAGCGATGCAGCGCCTAGAAGAGTACCCCAGCTATAAAGCAAACCATTTGTCAATGGCATCGCGTGTCCGTCGAAATGAGAGAATAAATGCTGAATTATTGTAAAACACAAATAGAAAATAATAAATATATACAAGCCATCTCCGTTCTTGACGAACGTTACCCACGATTTGTTGTCTCTTTCAGCAGTGTACACCCATATTACTGTTTGTCTGGAATAAATACCTGAGTATGAGACTATATCACCAAAAAGTCGGTACAGTCCCCCGGCACATATCTCCAAAGATCCATTAAGAATCATTTGGATAAAAGACAAGTCTAATAACACATTTTCCGGATCAATTTTAATATGGAACAGATTTAATGTAACATTAAAGTATTCCGCCACAATCTTCATAATTTCTACATCTGAGCCTGTTACTGCTTTTAGGGGGTCCATATTCTGCAATGTTTCATTATATGATTTAACATATGGGTACAGCGAACCCATACCAACATTCAGCGGACACTTCATCCAGTTAACAGGTTTTTTGTTTGGGAATACGTCTATATTCCCTTTTTCAATTGAGCCGTGTTTACAATAACTTATGTGGCTTACATTTAAGTTGGCGTTAAGCTCACAGGTTTCTGCATCTAGTAATGGAATGCATGTTGAGAATTCAATAGTACTTTGTGCTTTATCTTCGTTGTATTTGTAAACAAACGTAACATCATACGCAGCAACTTTCCTGGCTGATTCTTGTAGTCTATCTTTACAATTTGATACAACTTGTTCACTGAGTATTATCATATATTTATTGTTTTTGTTTATACTAAAGTTGTCAAAATTCATCCAATGCATGCAGGTTTCAATATATATTATTACTATTAAAGTTCCATCATAAACATTATTCTTTTCATTACCAATACTGGGTAGTGATACAACTGGAATTGCGTTATCAACAATAATATCCATTATATCGTTTGCAATGTTATTGTATGAAGCATTAATTCCTTCTTTATATTCGTGAACTGTAAGTGTTGGTTTATAAAAGTTATTTTCTTCTACCACATTCACTATGCATGGTAATATTTCACTAACAACACTGTTATAATATTTATTCGGTATCAAAACCTTAGTTACTACAGAGTCAATTATAGAAAGAACAATTATAACACATTTTTGTGGGAACAACATCTTTTGTGAGCTAGGATTGACCAAGTGTCTTGAAATGCCTACTACATCCTTATATATTGTATAATAAACGTTGTAGAGTAAATACGTACTAGAAATTCCTATATATATCTTAATATATATATTTCTTGTGTGCGTGTGTGTCACTGAACTCCTCCTAAACGACGTGACCGATTTTGATGAAATTTTTTGTGTGTGTTTGAGGGGACTCGAGAATGGTTTGGATTCACAATTTGGTCCACGGAAAAATGTTTTTTTAAACAATTTTTAAGTAGTTGTTGATTTTAGAATGTTTCACATCGGATCCGACAGACTGCGCTACCATCGCAGTGTCAAATATTAATTATCTGTCGAACGTAATAATATAACGTATGTCCCGTTAAATAAGATTGAAATCGGTTCAGATCGGTGTAACTAAACTATTTATTTATTTATTGTGAGACTGTCTGTACAAAGTTCGCAGGGACAGCTTGTATCTATATAAGTATTATATCGTATGTGTATATGTATGCTATCAGCTGTCCAATCACCACAACACAGGCGTCCAATTGCCTAATTTGTAATTAGAAAGCCGTGTGCAATTGTCCCCGGTTACTATTATTCAAGCAACCGGCCCCACCTTAGATCCAAACATTCGAAAATCGCTGGAACACCCTAACTTTACTCGTTCCAAACTGTAACTATTACAGCGGCGCACTTGAAGCGCGATGTCCATTGAAATACAATTACTACTGGTCTAAAGCGGTAGAGTGAAATAGCAATGCAACAGCGTGCAAGAGTGAAGAGGATGCAATGATCATGAAAAGCTATATCATTAAATACTGTCGCCATAACGCAGGCATTCAATTGTCTAATTTGGAATCGGATGGCCGCGTGCGGAATTGAATATTATTATTATGTAGATGGAAGAAGGAAATTGAGCTCGTCGACCCTCTGTTTACAGTGATCGCTTTATTCGACCAGCTCATCGCTTCTCGCCGTCAGTACAACACCTCGACAATAGTAACGTCGGCCATTTTGCGTGAGGTGTCAGAATAAAAGTGTTTTACGCGAACTACTCGCCGCGGAGTACGTTTATTATTATCTTAATGTGTTGTGCATTATAACTCAATTTTATATTTTTCGGGTAACACCTTTAGGGGTTTTTAATGAAAATTGTGAGGGTTGATGGGTTTTTGTAATGCATTACGGGACGGTCCCGCTCGCTTCGCGTGACTAATCAGAATTTGGTCGTATTTGAAACGTAAATGTTAAACATAGTCGTGTAAGAATTTATGGAATTCATAACAGTGATAATGATCGAAGCATTGATAGCCTAGTGGATTGAAATTCAGCCTCCCACTGCTGGGAGTCTGGGTTCGATCCCAGCACGCACCGCTGATTTATTATGTGCGTTTTATAAGTAAAATTTAAATATCACTCGCCGTAACGGCGAAGGAAAACATCGAGAGGAAACGTGCACATCTTAGAGATGTTATGAAGTGTATAATATTTTCTGAGTGTGAAGTCTAGCAATCCCCACTCGGCCAGCGTGGTGGACGTAGCCCAAAACCCTCTCACTATGAGAGGAGACCCGGTAAAGTAGTGGACTAAACAAGGGTCAAAAAAAAAATTTGGGGCAATTTTACACATGGCTATCTAATTCCTAATTAGGCAACTACTCGTAAATGCCCGTGCTATGGTAACCAGCTGATAAACATACATATATACATACGATATTTATATAGATATATTTACTACGACCAGTAATAATAATAACGTAGTATGCTATATGAAAATGTTCGACAGCACCGCGGCGCCCTCTGAACGATGACGTCCGTATGATGATAAATCTAAAAGCGTTTCCATGTAATGTCGTCACTTGCGGCCGATTCGGTTACAAAACGACCCCGAAAAGGACGCACGGTCCTACACCTGACCGGTCTTTTAATCCTACAGTCCTATTTGGGCCCTTGTCCTCTTTAGTCCCGTTTAGGGCTATTGGAGTGTAGAATAGAATATAATGAAATTTGTTCTAATGACACAAGGTTGGGGGTCTTTCGAGTATTACGTAAGCAGATTTTCAGTATTATTTAAACTGAATGCACAACCGGTCCTGGGTTTGATTCCCACCCGGGACAAACATTTGTGTGATGAGCACATACGTTTGGGCGTAATAAATATTTATATAAGTATCATATCGTATGTATATATGTATGTTTATCAGCTGGTAACCATAACACGGGCATTCGTCTAACTTGGAATCAGATAGCCGTGTGTGGAATTGTCCCTATTTTTTCTTAAATCCTTTTCTTAGTACAACTTTACCGGGTTCAACTACTTTACCGGGTCTCCTCTCATAGTGGGAGGGTTTTAGGCTACGTCCACCACGCCGGCCGAGTGGGGATTGGTAGACTTCACACTCAGAAAATATTATACAACTTACAACATTATCATTATTAGATTATAAACTCAACTCAATGGTCTACCTCGATCTGATATCCGCGCACGACAGCGCACGCTCCAAGTTCTCGTCAGCTTAATATTTATGATGATGGTGATAAGCTTTCGTGTAATGGTGAAAGGACCTTTCTCTTTATACTGAAAGTGGCTCAAAGCTCTGGCAACGACAATTATAAGCCAAACAAATACTTTTGACTTATACTTTTAGAGGTTTTCTTTCTTTATCTTATCTTTCGTGTCACGAAAGCGGTCAATCGGTATCCATGTAATGTTAAATGGCCTTTTATTGTAGTGTTTAGAGAGTAAGGTATAGGTCGTGGGTTCGATTCACGTTCAGTCCAAATATGTGTGCGATGAGCGTTTTTGTTTGCTACTCGGTATGAATCTACATAGGTTTGTTGCGAAAACGTGTATAATCTAGTTTCAGAGTAGCACATTTACAAGTACGACTTCAGTATGACTTTAGGTTGGATAATGTGCATAGACTGTGTCACCCTAGAGTCTGTATGTACGACAGTTGCGACCTTAGCTTAGAAAATGTTACACTTCTAGTCATATACTCGGTAAAAGGTACTTGGCGCTGGTGCTAAGCTATACGGTTCGTTACGAGTAGTCGATACATCGCCGAGTATGCCGCGTACCGAGTTTTAACCGAGTTCTCGGCCCATACCGAGTAGTTAAATGGTATATACTATTTTCCGGGTAGCAGCTAGTTCGACTGTGTATCCAGGTGGTCTACGCGCACTGGTAGTCTGTGGTGTAATTATTTAGTCAGCTTTCTTTGAATAGCGTCCGTTCCGCGCCCGATGTGAAAATTGGGTTACGATTTATAGTTACATTTGAGTGGTTTAGTTCATTGTCAGTAGTTATTATTAAGTGGATTTTAATGCTTTGCTGTTATGTTTCGTTATAGATTACTGTATCCCCGAGGTCTCGGTTTAAATCCGGTCACGCGCGACTGATTTTACAAAGTTGCCTACAAAGTATACGATGTTTAAATAGATCTTTCTATTACACCAAAAGAAACAAATGTGCTCCTCACACGAATACTTAACGTCGGTGGGAATCGAATCCACTACCCCCGGATTAGCTTTCTTTAAATGTGCGCACGAAGAGAGATACCACCGTGCAACTTTTATTATAAATCGATATTTCCAATATTTTTTTAATAAATTAATTTGCATCGTAACCAATGTAGCCTTTTTTTGGTTTCAGGTACATATGAATACAACGTAATGTAATATCTGATGTTAAACGAAGTGCGGTAAGCTTTGTAATATAACTAGAACCTCGTGCACTCGTTCAAGGAAAAGAAAACGAACCATCGAACCCATGATTCCCCGTGATTGTCAGCGATCAGATTCTCAAACCACTGATCTAACGGCTCGGTCAATAATAATTACATGAATGGAATATTACACAGATCTCTTTAATTTACGGCACCAACGTTACCGCGTAATGATTAATTAATCTTTAATTAATTAATTAACATGAGCTATAATATAAAACAGCAGAGATAAATAAAACCCCGATCGACAGTATATAATTATGTAAATGCGGTTTACGTCTGAACATAATTACATTTTACAACCCATTTTAAACCCAATAACCCTTTTGAAGAGAATGCCCGTTTGGAAAGGGTTTTTTCCTTAACGCAAATATATTTGAATTATCGATTCTATTTATTTTGGCTGCAACGTTTTATGGACAGTCCCCACATTAAGCACTCAGTGCTTTCTGCTTACCCCGTTAGGGACCTGGCGTGATCGTATTAATATTATTCCCAGCAATGTCTGGAAGTTTGGAGCAGTAGTTTGTGTTAGGTATTATAAAGTCTTCGAGGTTTAACGATAACAGCTTAACACTCGTGATAATTTGTCAGTAGCGGTCACCCATTCAATTGCTGACCGCGCTGCGTCGCTTCACTTTGCAGTGTCCACTTTGAGGGTAAAAAATAAGAATAATAATAATAATTACTGGGGATAATTCCACACACGGCTATCCGTTTCCAAATTAGGCAATTGAATGCCTGAGCATTCAAGGTAACCGGACAACTGACAAACATACGTATATTCATACGATATAATACTTATATAGATATTTTTTAACTTTATTACGTCCAGACAGAACAAACAAATGTGCTCATCGCAATTATGTTTGTGTTGGATGAGAATTGTACCCACGACTTATTTTAGCAGTTTGTCTCTCCAATAAATAGACAGTTAGTGGATAGTGACATTAAGACAAACATATATATACATACATACATACATATATATATGTATCTATGGAACACTCAAAACTGTTGTAGCGAAATAGTCAACAAAGCCCAAACAATATATCCCATAGGTTCTCAAACTTATTTCGTTATTCTCAAACTTATTTTGAAATTTAGTCTTTTCTAGCGCACTCCAAAATTATTTTATTTCAGCACCTCTAAGGTTCGCAGGTTTCCTCGCGATGTTTTCCTTCAGCGTTACAGCAGGTGATATTTAAATTTTAGTTATAAAACGCACGTAACAAGTTGCGTGCCAGGGTCGAACCCAGAATCCCCGGAGTGAGAGGTTGAATTTCAAACCTAGAATATCACTGCTTGACATTAACGCACCTACTAATGCATAATCTATAATTGTTGCTCTAATAAGTGCTAGGCGCTTCATTCATACCTGTCATTGGACATTATTTGTATCTCTTTCTCTTTATTTTGGAATCACTAGCTGAGACAGATTTGCCGCCTTGAAAATTCCCAATTTCTGGTGGCATAGGTTTCGTGGTCTCCTCGTAAGCGCAACGCGACGATATCGCCCGCTTTGAGAACCACTGAATCATCCGAATAGTCGTAGACTCGTGAGAACCGAGCCCGCCCGACCAATTGAGGTCGGCTGCTCCGACCATCAATTACTGGATGATTCAGTTAATAAGTGGCCGTCTTTAGCCGTCGTGTTGGAATGTCGAAAAATTACGTCGCAAATGTCTAACACTAGCATACATATATGTACGTCTGATATATATGTTGCATGTGAAATTGGATTTCTAGAGACCAATAAGTTTATAGATTTCATCCTATTAACCTTGAATTTAAAGTTTCAGATCAAGCATCTGTTCTATGTATGTTCTTTGGGGTGGATTTTTGATAATTCCATCCTTAAATAAAAATTGTGACAATTCCACGCGCGGCTATCTGATTCCAAATTAGGCAATTGAACGCCTGTGTTATGGTAACCGGACAGCTGATAAACATATACATGCGATGTAATACTTACTCGTAAACATATATTTTTGTTACGACAAATACAAAACAAATAAATGTGCTGCACACACAAATGTTTTACCCGGATGGAAATCGAACCGACGACCTCCGGTTTTGCTGTCAGTTTCTAACTACTAAACCACGAAGACAGTCATATATACGGAAGGCAGAAAAGCGTTCGATCCGAAAGCAAGCCGAGTCGCCAATGGATAATAATAAACACACCCAATCTTCGAGTCTACTGATGCGTCGCGAATGCTGCCGCGCCCCTGTGCACTGGCCATAAACAAAATCTTACCGGAAATGAAGGCTCTATGCAACGACGCTCGTAAATTACGGTGGGCGGTGCGCCGGGATCGATGACTTCCCGTTTGGAAGACATTAAGGGTCATAGGAAGCTTGAACAATACGCGCAATACATAACAGTAAGCTGCCTTTATCAGTGATAGTTGAGTGGTTTCAGATTCAGTGTACCATTCAGGCGGTTTAGGTTCAAATCCTTTGCACCTCTCACGCGTTACGGCCTATAATAGTAAAGGATAATATTGGTAGGAAACCAGCACACTTTAGAGTATGTTATGAAAATTATGTTTGCCAGCTTGGTTGACAACGCCCTAAAACCTTTCAACTATGAGAGGAAACCTTGTTCTAGAGCGGTTAGAGACCAAGGCTGCTAACTGGAGGTCGCGGGGTCGATTCCCAACCAGTCCCAGCATTTGTGTGTTCAGAACATATATGTTGTGTCTAGGTGTAATAAAAATATCTATATAAGTATTATATAGTACGCATACATGTTTATCAGCCGGTCCGGTTACCATAACGTAGGCATTTATTTGTTTACTTTGGAATTCTTTCAAGTATATTATTACCATATGTTAATATGGAAAGCCTATATCGGTGTATTTGTGGTGAACATCAAAAGTTTCCTCGCACACAGCGTAAGCGACCCGGTTTTTTATTGAAACGAATTGATGACACGCGACCGGCTGCAATGCAATAACTGTTTAAGAGAAGTGTGCTAATCGCTCGAGAAACCACGCTCGCTATACGCTCCTACATGTGCATAGTATAGCAGTGATAGCCTAGTTTAACATTCGGGCTTCAATTCCGGGGGGCTCGGGTTCAATCCTGCGCACCTCCTTCTGTAACTAACAAATTTAAATATCACTCGCTATAACGGCGAAGGAAAACATCGCGAGGAATCCTGCACACCTTGGAGATGTTCTAAAGTGTATAATATTTTCTTAGGTGTGTGACGTGTACCAGTCCGCAGTTGCCCACTCTAGACCAAGTATTTCAAATTCAATTTGATTAATTCATTATGAAGGTCAATGAAGGTCATCTTTTAGTCATCGTACTTCGACTTTGTGCCCTCTTCGGGTTGTAGTCGGCCGGGAGAAAAAAGCACGTGAAAAAGCCTAAACCTCTTATCAGAGGACACCGTTCCCCAGCAGTGGAATACATGGTTACAGATGCAGCGTCGCTGCTGCAGAAGTGCAGTAACCGCGTTCGATGCAGTCGTTCAGAACAGGAAATTAAATAGATGTCTCGCCCCAACTATAACTCAAGGAGCTTAGAGGAAATGGAATACATCGCATCTAGGTATTTGTACATTGATCTTGGCGGTCGCTAAAGCTTAGCGAGGTAGTGAATTCGATTACCGCCCAGTGCAAATATTTTTGTGATTGTGATGAGTGCGGATTATTGTTTTATGTTTCAATCTCAATCTTTATTTTCGTTACGAGTAATATTTAAATTTTAATTTCAAAAACGCAAATAACTTTATATAGAACGTGTGCCAGGATTTGAAGCCAGACCGCTAGAATAATAGACTGCAATTCCAATCACAAGACGGTCACTGCTATCAGTTTAAGTATACATATTAATGCAAATAAACTTTTCATTCTTACTCTGACTATCACTCTACTCCTCTAGAATGCTTTTGTCTTTTGCTCGCTATATCTTTTACAATTAGTACAACATATAGTAATTCCTCTTACACCGCCACGTCTGGGATGTGTCTAAATAATTGTGGTTAATATACATCCGAGCGCCACAAAAGCTTACTAAAATTCTGAGAACTAAATAATTAACATCGCGGGCGAAATTTAATTAGCATCATTCCTTGTACCGGTTGAAACCGGTTCGCGTTGCATTTTGCTCACCTACCCGCATGAAATATTCGGAATTACCAAAACTGAAACGTGTTGCGAAATGTTGCCGCGTAATTGTTGGATTAATTGCATTTATGTGTTACTCAGTTATAGCTTAGCGGTGTGCGTTTCGGTTTATCGCCCCGCGGGTTCAGGTTCGAATCCGGCACGCACCTCTGACTTTAAAAAGAAGATTTCAGCAGTTTCATTGATACAATCAATTTAAACATACAATATAATACTTATATAGATATTTTTACTACACACAGACAGAACGAACAAATGTGCCGCACACACGAACGTTGTTCCCGGGTGGGAATGGATCCCATGACCTCCGGTTTTGCAGTCTGGGTCTGTAACCACTCCACCACGTGGCCAGTCGCAAAATTCCACCCTGAACCAATGAAGCCCAGTGCCTTCCGGATCTGTCACTATAAAAAGCATCCCAAAGGATTTATTACAACAATATACATATTTATTTATCCCTAAACAGCGATGAGCCGAGGGGTGGGGAAACAAATATATTCCTTTGATAAACCACCCCATGCATTAATTTGCCGGAGCTACGAAACATCCCTTGCATATATATTTGAGCAGTTCTAAGACATGAAAACATACGGGATAATTAATTGTAACGAGTTGTACAACAATTTGCATCGTCATGAAAAAAAAGTTTGCGTGACAAGTTTTCTTATGTGATGATTAAAATTTTTATGTATTATTAATATGTAAATAATGTCTAATTGTGCAAATATTTGTCCTGTATAGGACTCAAACCCACAACCGCCGGGGCTCAGCAGTCACTGCTAACCACTGGTCCCACAGACCTATCAAAAAAGATAAAATCATGCAAATAAAAAAAACAATTGATTTCTTTTGTATCTTCTGTTTTTCTATAACCAATAAGTGGTCAAATAAATTGATACCGATATTTTTTATTGGAACGTGATTTTTTTAATATCACCGTGACTAAAACGGAGATAGCAATACTGCACATGGCTAATTATATTTTAAAAAATATTATTTAAAAGAGTACTGGGAGTACTTTTTCGTCGGCTTTTTTCTCCCGGTCTACTACAGCCCGAAGGGCGCACAAAGCCGAAAGACTATGACTAAAACGTGACCTCCATCGGGTGTACCTACCTATATATCGAATGATGAATAAAACAATTTGATTTCGATATGAAGTGGGTGAGCGCAAAACAATCTCCCGTATGCAATCGCTTCTAGTGAAGTATTATCGCGACATGCATACTGCATTACTGAAAACGTCCATGGATATACTAAAGCGCTCCCCGCCGACTATACAAAGGATGAGCTTCGTGATAATAACTTAGATTAATATAGATGTGTTATTATTAATGTGGAAGAAACAATAAGGCTCTTAGGGTAGAGATATACGAGTATAGCGATCTGTGGATTATACTTACACCTATATAATAACAATAATAATAATAATGTCTGGGGACAATTCCACACACGACTATCCGATTCCAAATTAGGCAATTGAATGCCTGTGTTATGGACAGCTGATAAACATATAT
>DWDX01002808.1:0-14361 GCA_018245675.1 Agara michaeli
ACGGTTTCGGATATATTTTTATTTCGGATATCCGATAGTTTCGGTTACGGTTACGGAGCTCCATAACATCCCTGCTTGTTAGTATTGTTTATTTAAACTGTATTTCACGATTGTCGCCTGCACGATTAGGGGATCGTGGTCGCTCAAACGGTTCTTGACTATCGTTGTAATTTTGCGTTAAAACAAAACAAGCACTTGTATGAAAACGTGACAACTACGGAAGTCACATGGAAGATATTCGTTATTATTGGAATTACTTTATAATAATCAGGACACATATAAATGGTAGATACCATATTTAGTTATAATTATGAACAGTAGAACTATATATGTCTATAGCGCCATCTAGCGTCAACTATAGTTAAAAATGTTACACCTAAAGGAGGGTGGCTTGTTGCAATAACGGTCCGTATAATGTCATGTTGGATGAATGTCAGAGAGGCTTACGTGCGGACCTTCTGGAAAATATCTACATATTATTAATCCACCGCGATTCTATTTGCTAAATATAATAAAAGATTCTGCCGAGAAACGTGTTTGAAACAATTGAATGTACGGCGACGAGCTGCTACGATATTATCGCACGTATTTCCACACATTGTTAAGCTGCAATCTTTTGTGAATCATTTATGGCTCGGGTAAACGGCAAGAACAAGTATCAGTTTTACAGTCGACGATTTTGGATCTAGTGCTTAACGCAGTCAAAATGGTCACGGAACATTGACGCTTTGATGAAACGACAAGTCCGACTTCGAATTGGATGAGACAAAATTAGTGCGTAGGATAACTTTTTTATGAGATAAATATTCGATTTAGCTGTTGCTTTGTTACTATACGAACGGTTAGAGAATTACTTTTGACATTATGTCGATAGTCAAGCGTCGGTCGCTGGGGCGGGGTTTCTATGTTTTAGTTTTCTTGTTGCGTCGCTTCTTGTCGGCGTCGGCGGGCGGCTTGGCGCCGGCGCCGGCCGCGGTGCCCGACTTGTTGTACAAGCTGTTCAGAAACTCTTCCAGGTTTGGATCGTGTCTGAAAAGAATGATTATGAGACTCACTATTGTCACCTTTGTGTGTTGTAATATGGCACTTCGACGACGGATGTGCCTAATGCTCACGCTGGCTGAGTAGGTTAGTAGACTGTCGTTTTAGAAAATATCAGCCTTTGATTGCATAAAAAATATTACGATAAACATTGGTAAGTTTCCTAGGAATCTACGGAAGGTCTCGATACGATAGAAGTGCTTTTAGTGCTACGGTTTAGATTTCTGTTGAGGCTGTCGAAGAAGGGGTTGGAAAGAGGCGGAGAGGGCTGTGTGCGGTGGTGGGTAATTTGAGTGGGGGCGGTGAGTGGTAAAGCGATGGAGGGGAGTGGTGCTGAGTGCTAAGCGGGCCGGGGAGTAACGGTGACCTTGGTAACTGGACTAAGTGGAGAAAGGACCAAGGCTTGGGGTGGTGAAATTGCAGGCGGGGGGCGTGTGTGCACGTACCCGGCGGCGCGAGGCGCGGCGTCGGCGGGCGCGGGCGCCTTGTTCCCGAGCACGATGCGGTACTGTACCACGTGGCAGTCCGGCCGCAGCTGCTTCAGATTCTTTTTCTGCAACACGCACACTTGTATCACACAAAACTGCTAACGCTTCTCAGTCTCTGTATTTCATAGAAACTATCGATAGAAGTGATATACTTCTTTTAGTTTTAGGTGAATTTCTAGATACCGCTTGCTCTTTTTAACGTATGGCACATAAATTACACAAATCACATATTAAAATCAGAATTTAATCTTTATCAGAAAACATTAGAGAAATGTTAACAACGAATGCAAATTTATATGCTAAGTTACCGAATCATTATAACATATACCTGGCAGCTCGCCCACTGTGTGATCTGGTACACAGCTCCGTCCATACAGGCGTAGTACATCACCAGCAGCCCCATCATGCTCGACTCCGCCCAAATGTCACCCTACAAGATAAATATGACATATCTCAGTATTTCGGTTGGCTCGTCACTGAATCTCTATCAGCGGAGAGTATCGGTTACCTCTTTGGCGGAATGTCTGATTTTGCACTGCACGCAGTAGCGCGCCGCGTAGCACGGCCGCTCCGTCAGCACGCGCTTGTGGCGGCGGCCGCAGTTCGTGCAACTGCAATCAGTTTGTACTAACGTTACAACAATGAACAAAGCCATATTACTATAATATATTAAACTTATACCATTTGCTTTGTGTCTAAATTACTATCAGCTGAACAAAAACATCTTCAGACCGAAATATAGATTGTTGTAATAACTGTTTCACGGTAAAACTAGGTGTAACGGCGGTACATCCCCAGTCGAACCGTATACAGGTTCTACAACCTACGAATGAAAGAGTAAGACTTTCACTGGTACCCAAGCGGCACCTTAGTCTGATACCACTTGATTGTGGGAGGGGAAGGGAGGGGAGGACGGGACTCACCGGATGGTGTTGGCGGCAAACTCCATCTTGTCGTGCAGCTGGGCCAGCAGGTGGCTCAGCTCGCTCCACGCAGCTTCCACGTGCCTCGACTCAAGTGCACGACGCTCGTACATCTCGCGACGCTCCTGCGTTATATACACACACACTCATATAAAAAACGTGTACCCAAAACATTTTGCATAGATGTCTAACTGATGTACTTGCGTATGTGGTTATGACGTCACAATTGACTAATTTAACCTGGAATTGAGCTTTTCATTCAGAATTGAGCTTCAGTTACCCGTGTGAGCACCGGTTATTAGAATTTCAATCCATTAACAGTGAGCAGTGACTACTCAGTGTCAAGTGATGTGCATGACTTGACTGGCTCAGTCGGAGATGTTCCAACTTGCTCATAATCAATATTCCACTCTGTGGTTCCAATATTATATTTTTTTGTATTTCTCATTTTGAATCCTCTAGCATGGTGATCAGAGACCTTTCGTAGCAGACATGAGAGTATCCCTTCCTTGTTTCTTCGGCACTCTCTTTGATTTGTGGGCCATGTAATACTATATTTACCGGCTCGCCAATGAGGTCGAACGCGTGCTGCAGTATCTTGAAGGCCTCCTCGGCGCCGGGCTGCTGGTTCTTGTCCGGGTGCACGAGGAACGCTTGGCGGCGGTAGTAGCGCTTGATCTCTTCGTCTGTACACGTTGTGCTCACGCCGAGGATGCTGCGATGATATTATGATGTTAATATACGCATAATGGAGAAAAAGTAGGCTAGCTCATTGTACATTGAAAAGTTAGTGAAGAGTAACAGTATGCATGCGGCCTTGTAAGAATATTAATTGCATATACGAGTAGATAACTTATTACCCCTATAATTAGCAACAGCACTTGAACTGAATACAATTTAAAACTATGATAAGATAATTAAATAATATTACAAACTTGTAAGGATCTTTTCCTTTGCAAGCAAGAAGTCTCTTCATTGCCTCCTCCCCGGTGGCCGGTAGAGGAATGTTGGTGTTCAGTTTAGATGTATCTTGACCTCCATCCGTTTCTGCTTCTAATATGTGTACATAGGTGTTAACAATAACTGATACGATCATAAGTGCTCAAACTTATTTCGTCTACTTTGAGAGTCAAATATTTCGTAGCACCCCCTAAAAATTACTTTATTATAAATGTACCTAAAGTGTAACATGTTCCTCCACTTCTAAATCAACTTCAATTCCCCCAATTTCTTCTACCTAGAACTTTACCATCCTTTAGCTCCCTGCAAGACTCCAGGGCTCACAAGTGGTCTTTATCAGTCAATGTGAGAAAAACTCATCTACACAAAGCCTAATTCAATATATTGACAGGTTTTTGTATAGAATATTGAATATATGTAATTGTGGCCTTGTTAAGAATATTCACTTATACTTTGTCATGGGTTTTTATATGTAATAAAACGTTAATACACAAAACATTTGTTTGACAAAAAAAAACATGATACTATTCATTACATTTACTTTTTGTACCTTTTTTGAACCATTTCAACTTCCTCCAAAACCCAAGTCGAGTGTGTCCAAGTTTTCTGTCAATGTACATCAGGTACTTGTTGTCTCTGAGTTTAGAGAGCCAATCCTTGCTGCTGCGCCACACCGCTTGAGAGCTTACATATGTCCGAGTAAATATTGAAGTGCACCTGTAACAGAATTTTGCAATTTCGCAATCGACAACAATTGCGCATAGGTTGCTCACGAGACTGCAAGATGCATGGCGCATACATTATCCATCACACTGTACCAGTGCAGATTGATGGAAGAAAGAATAAACTTAACAGAATGACTATTCTATAGCAAGAGGAAAACTGTAAGAATGAATATCAGATACTGTGTGTAAAACAATGGAGATTCAACTTCATAATGAGATCATTGAGGAAATAAACATTATTATTGCAATGGTCTGTTGTGACTAGATATGTCCCATTCATCAATACAAAACTTTCTTTGTAATAACAATTATGAATAATAGTGTGAAGCTTGAGTTTAAGCCCATCCAAGTAACCAATAATGCTTAAAGTACATTAACAACATGTTGAGTAACAATGTTATTGTTACTCAACATTTCCATCAGAGATTTCAATGACTCACTTGTGCTTTGACTAACAACATACATTATTACATAACAATTATAAGATAATATTTTTCATAATACACAACAATGATAACCAATCTGACAGATTGATCAAAATGTATTGTCTTGAACAAAGTATGCGATCGGAATCTTAAGTGCATATCTCAATTTTAATATACATCCAAAGTTTCCATCCATCTCATCCAGATACATACAACAGTTCCTGTATATTTTTTACACTATCCATTCCTTGGACGTGCATGAGTTTGTATCACACACGAGTGTCACTGTAAGAAGAAATGTGGATTATAAAGAAACTCATATACTTACAAGTCAAAAGATAGATGCATGCTCATTCCGCATATGTCAGACAGGAGGTAAAAGAACCAGATGAGAGCCTTCCATGAAGCACCACCCCAATGCTCCAAGTAGTTTTGAGCGAGACCCAAGTATCCAGGCTTATTGCGTCGCACTTTAACTTGACTCGTTTTCTTTTTATCCTGAGTGGGCTTCGGCGCTTTGTGGTAGCTACGAGGGTCCTTCCGCCTGCGAGCTTTCACCGTCTCACTCTGCCCGTCCTGGTACACGAATTCCGATTGATCCTCTTCCTCAAATTCAAACTCAATATCCAGTGATGCGTTCTTATTTATGTTTTTTGCCTTTGCCTCTTTCTTGTCCTTTTTCATCGGCTTCTCTGTATGGGTCTCTATGAAAACGAATTGGCTGTCATTATCTTGGCCGTAAGTGATGTCCCCTTCGTTTGTGATATCGTCCAAGGAGGACCACTTGCGTGACATATTGCTCCTTTTGTTCTTGGACCTCTTGTTTGGTTTTTGGCGTTTATCATTGTCATCCGTGTTGATGTCTCCTGACTCGCTGCCTGAGGATATATTGTTGTTAGGTTTTTTTTCATTTTTCTGTTTGCTCTCCTCATTCAGATGTTTGACCTTCTCAGTTGGCTTCTCAGGTTTGATGATAGGTTTATTATTGATTTTAGGCTCCACATTGCTTTGTGGCTTCACGGTGCGAGCTGGCTCCGGTTGAAGGTTATTCCTCATGTTTTTGGCCAACACATCAGAGTACGATGGGCGCATGGGCTTCACTTCGGCGACAATGCGCTTTTTGTTACTTGTGTCAGCTAGAGGACTATTTTCATTCCTTTTCGGAGACGTATCCGATTTTGTTTGTGCAATTGTTGGATCAAGCAATGAACTGTTTGACAAAATGTTTGTTGATACATCGGGATGGTTCAAGGGATAGTTTTGACCGAATGGAGAATACGTTCCTGATGAATTCGGTTCCCAATTGCCCAAAACGTCTTTCAAGAAATTTGAAGTTGGTACATTGTTTTGTTGGTTGTTGGCGTTATCATGGTTAAATGTAGCACCTGACAGTGTAGGATGCATCATAGGGGACTGCATATGGGTATTGTTATTGTTCATAGAGAAATCCTGGTTCAGGGTGAATAAATGTGACGGCTGAGATGATTGCAGAGGAACATCACACAACCCTTGATTGTGGCTGAACAAATCGTATTGTCCCGACATGGGGAAAATAAGCTGCTGATTATTTTCGTCATAAATAACTCTGACTATTTGACCGTTCCCCAAATTGAGCATCGCATTGCCGTAATTTTGACGATTGACGCGAGCCATGTTGGACATTCCATTGAATTGCATCTTTTCATCATTATTCAGCGTACACTCACCCGTCTGTATGTTATATGGCAACTTGTTCATATAAACATCACCACCGAAGTTGTTATTGCCGTACATAATGTTTTCTGTTACAATACCAGTATTGGCGTGGATTGGTTGCTTGTTTCTCTCACCTATCATGCCAGGTGCACAGTTTTCACCGGAATCTGAGGGATATTTCCATGTGTTGCTTTGTATGTCACTGAATCGCGGATCTTCCGCTGGCGACCTTGCCATTGTGATCAGTCTTATTGATCTCAACCAATATAGTTTCCGTTACACGTTTTGTATACACTAGTCACTGATTTAGCATGTTTGAAATACTTTGAAACTGATGATTATTCTTGTTTATTAGTTTAATTTTAATAAAACTCACGCTTTTCACATTTTTCAATGACAGTTTGTTTGTTGTTATTAGTAATTATTCTAATACTGACAAAAATAACCTGGGCATACAGCCAAGAAAAGTTAAACATTTAATTAGTGTTCAATATAATTATTACATATTTTTGTTTATGTATAATTGCTATTTAGTATGATATATTTAAAACGCTACTTATATTTAGGTCAACTTTATAAAAAACTTAGGAGGCAGTTTAATAAAGTTTCGGCACTGTGCCTTTTTTATTATGTGTAGCAATAGTCTTAAAGGTAAAAACACTAATTCAAGTGTTTAGGTTGATATTCTTATTCTACTAATGTAAAAACATTTTTATTATTACTAGTAATGTAAAAACATTTTATTAGGTATTTGTCAAGATGAAATTACTAAATGTTTAGATAATCATAATAAACTTACTACACAACGCAAACGAGTAGTCTTTACAACGTAATAATTATTTTGGTATATGCATATTTGCGTGAATATTTATTTTTGTGGTATTGTTGTATTTAAAATGTTATATATGAATGAAAAATCTCAAAAGCTTCCTCTAAGTGAAAAAAGATCACATTGCCCATCACTGGCTTCTTAGCTTAACCGATTTACGTTAGAGCTAAGAGGGCATTGCCAGATACAAGTATGACCCACCTACCTATATTATGGTCAAAGAAAATCCATCGCTTTTCAAGTTTGAGTTGATATTATCGAGATATTATACAGATTTTAAATAATGGTATCACACCAAGGCATCAAACATAATATTATAACGACCATTCTACGAAATATATTCGTTCGGAAATTCAAATTGAATTTTATTATTTGTCAACAGCTGTTGCTTTCTTTCTTCCCTTTGATATAATATACCATAGAAAAGTAACAGATAATATTAGCATTAAATTTAGTATTGTACAAGTTATATTATATTGTAGCAAAAGTAGACCATCATGTAAAAGAGGCTTTGTATAAGTGACACCGGTGCATGCTATCGATTAACGTTACAGTAGCCACTGTCACCGTATCGTAACATCGATACTCGATCCGATGCTCATGTTATTCAAAGAGTAGGTGCTCCTGTTAGGGCTGCGAACCGGACACGGAGCCGCCTCGCTTCTATTTTATGATATCAAATGACAGTTTATTTGATGACTGTTATGTGTATTGATCAGTTTTTATAGTATTAGAATAGGCATGAATGTCTATATAAGTAAATAGAGTTATTGCGCTGCGTATTGCTTTTACAAAATATTTTTTTAAGTTCGGAATATAGGAATCTAATTTGTAGTTGTTGAAACAAACGGTGAATTACGGGAATGTATAAGAAACACGTTTAATTTGATGTATATGTCCGTCTTCTGTCGTTTTATACGAGTATGTTCGCACACAGCATTTACTTAGCGTCAGATGGCCCGACAGCTTGTTGTACAGTAACTAAAAGTTAGTTTTCTACTATTGTAGAAAACTAACTTTTAGCTGCTATTGCAGCAGACAATGGAGACTATTACCATTAAATATTATTTCCTCGTGATGTTATGTAAACAGGGAAATAAGTAGCGAACTGAACCATAGGAGGATTATCTAAATGTTTAAGGTGATTAAATATAATTTTACACGCTTTTACGATAGTGTTTACGAGCGCTCATTCATAGCAGCACGACTATTTCTGCCTGCATTCCTCGAGAACCATAGAAATTCCATTTTGTATGTAGATGAAATGCGAGCATTTCAAACCATTAAGAGCTTTGAAATCAAAATAATAAGGTTGAAATTATTTTGTAATCGCTATTGTAAGCTTGAACTGTAATCTGAAACGCCGTATATGGTTTTGTTGCGATCTGCGTGTTATTATTTTAGTGTAATTGGCAATATCGACTTTCATTTAACGCCAAGTTAGGAATCTGTTGGGTATTTAATGAATTTTATAGTGTACAAGCAAGCGAGCAACCTTTCGCTTTTTGCTTCGCTTACAATTTATAATTCTTCGGCCTTAATTACTTATGAAAACTAAAGTAGCTAGCTTACTTTTATGAAAAAGAGGTTAGTTTACTTTTTTGTGTTCCTAATGAAAAAGTGGCGGGTCTTAGAGTATCAAAGAATATTTTTAAGTAATCCATCAGATTTTCTTTAGGTTCTTATGGCAGTGGAATTTGAGAATAAATCAAGGTGTACCTATTATTATTTTTTATACGTTTTTGCTGCTATCCAATTGATCGTATCAAAAATATTGATTCATTTGCCTGATCTTTCCACTCACGTCCAAAGACAATTAAAAAAAAAAACATTTTAAGGAAAAAATTGTGAATAATATGCCGATATCGCACAATAGGCATTAACCCCTAAGGCATTGTTCACTTACATTACATTATTAATCCTTTACCGGATTGAAGTAGCGACCGAATGATAAGTAATAACGAAAGTACAGCTTATCAGCGAACTGCAGAATTGGTTCAGTCCTGCAGTAACGGTAGGGGATTAAAGTATCTATAGATGGTGACTTAGAACGACTAGACTAGAAGTCGAATTAAGGCTAAGAAGGGAAGGAACCGAGGCTTATACTGAGAATAAAGGGCTTTTGTTAAAATATCCGTCGGTTATATTTTTATTTTAGATTTTTGTAAGAAACTGCTCGTATTTCCGAAATGGTTACGGACATACGTGGTCGGGTCTACGATGAGTAAAAATTTGGTTTTATGTTTAGTTATATTATATGTTATAATTTAGTGTTGCTATGTTTCTGTGACGCTCAGTATAAATGGCTTATATTAAAACCAAACGCTAACGTTCATCATACCATATGAAAAAAAGCAAGACTGCTTTTTAACACTTTCTACACTAACCCGCCTTAGAATAATTAGGTAGAGGTAATTTGGGGATTTATGCAAAAAACAGTGCGGACTTTGTTAAAATTATTCTAAAATTTTTAATACAATTTTCGTCAAACACTTTTAGGTTATGATAATTCATTATTATAAGATTGTATGTCACCAAATAATGTGACATGAACAGTAATTGAATGTTAATTCGTCCGTAACTTTATAGCTAAATTTTTGTACAGGTTGTGGTGCTGTTTGTTTAATTCAAATAAAGCGAAAAAAAATTGTTCAGCATCGTTACAAACGCACTGGCCCTTCACTCGTAAACGTCCATTTCGAAATAGCTTACCGGAATTGGAAACAATTGTAAGGTTTTAAATTGCTTATTGTACTTTGACGTGTTTTGACTACGAGCAACCGCGTAAAGTAAACTCACATTCTAAAGGCGCCACAGCTGCAGTTCAACGTGCTTGAAGACATTTCGAATTGTGCAGTAGTTTAAATATGTCGTATGGTATTTCTGTACACTGTGGTTGTTTGTACAACTGGCGGCAATGAAGCGTTAGTTCAGTAGTTTCTCGTAACTTGAGCCGGCTGTAAGCAGCCCTTTCACATTGATTGTAGTGTGGGAACGTCTGTGTTGCCAGTGCTACAGCTAGCCCAATATATTTAGTTCTTGTTAATTTTTTACGATTGCATTTTGTAGACTTGTTGGGAGAAAACGAGGTATAACTTTTATAGTTTAAAATATAAAGTTCATATACAAAACTTTATGTATTTCATCCTCATTACTTACACTTAACGAACATCCAAATGACATGGATATCTGAATTATTGCTTTCATTTTTATAGATACGAGAAGATCGAAAAAATAAACCCGAGATTAGATTTGAACCATTGCCAATAAACCCGTACTGTAGTGAAATTATAAAAAGTATTAGTTACGTTTCATATTTGATAGAAGGGAATATGTTGGCAAACGCTACAGTTATACGCTACAACGTTATTTTATCAATATAACAGCTAACCGCTATTATTGTTACGTTTCGTTGATATTTATCGTCGATTCTTATATCATTGATGTTATATGATAACTGTCCACTGATGCGTCCCGATATCATCACGTTAATAAGGCATAACCTTTGCCGCACATTGCGTAGAACCGCCATAAACAGCAATAGGAAATGGCCCAGAAGAGAAAATAATGATAAACTTAATGTTCGGAATCTTATCGAATGTCTCGGATGTGATTTATGTGAGAATCAGCTCGAAGAACAATTGAAAGTACATATCGAAATTTCTGGAAGTGTTACATGCGTTTCGTTTTTATTTTGCATTGTATGATGATGGACTTAAGAATAATAATAATAATAATAATAACATTGCTATAATAACACACATTAGACAGGATCAGCAACCACAACAACAAAAGGCTAATTAACTATAAACTAACACGCAAGTTACTCGTAGTGATGAAAATGCAGTCGAACGAAACCACCTTACATTTTACTAGATTCAGTGGAACACGCTAGCGGCACCAGTTGGCTCCTTATTTGTATATGTAACGAAATAATTAAACAGCTGCATATTATCATTGACTGAGATCTTGTACAATTAAATTGTCTGTTGTAAATTTTCTTGCGCTCTGTACTCTATGGCACTTGGTAGGTACCTACACGTACACCGGAGTGCGTACTTTAATATACGTGAGTTATTCACACCATTGTCGCATCTAGGGTCATGCGGGAAACTGGAAATATTTACCACCACATACCGTAATCATAACCTAATTTAGTAGTACACACTTGAAAAACAAAAAAGACCGAATGGGAAAAATAGCGCGAATTTTGAAAATGAAAAAAGAGACATAAGATGACATTGAGAGGTTTTGACTGGCTGACGCATCGTAATGTGACTCATACATATTTTGTTGTAAAATCATTATTACACCTAATAAAAATAAAAGTAATTACATTAAACCAATCATTGATAAACAATATGACAACGATCAAAGTGTTGCTGGTAGCTTGACGCAAATTGCGAGGAAGTTCATGCCACTGCGTTATGTTTACGAAACCATCGAATTAGAAGGTGCGAGAATCATTCAATTAGAATCGGGCTAAAAGAAAGAGGACTATCCACTTGTGGGCTACTGACACAAGCCGCCGGTAGTGGTTTGATCAATGTGCGCGCATTTTAATGTCATGATTTCAATGCTGTCAAAGGAAACTAGCGGTTTTCTGTCCGAACGCCTAGAAGACTATAACTTATGGTTAAAAATAAAAGCTATGATTATTTTTCCTTTTTATTTTGTTATCAATTCATACAATCCCATTTTTTTTCTTCCTTCTTTTGTGCATACCAAATCGTTGTTATGACAACAATTTTAAGTATTGAAAGCATTGATAGTGTGTAGAAATGCTACGTTATCGGAGACTACCTAATTAAGGCACACGAAACAGAGATAAGACACGTTTCTTTAAATTGGAAGTGTTTAAGTTTCTATTTTAATCGACTGGTAACAAAAATGAATAATAATAATAAAGACAACTTACACATGGCAATGTGATTCCAAGTTAGACGCAGACTATTCAATAGCAACAAAAAAAATTTCAATAGCGACTATACAGCTGATAAACATAAACCTGTACATTTTAAAATACATTTATATATACCTATTAATATTACGCCCACAGAAAAAAAAAACACTCGTGTTCATTAAATTAACATTTTTTCTGGATGGGAATGGAACCAACAAATTCCAGCTCAATAATCTGGGTACCTTCACTGGACCAATGAGACAGGTAAATTGTAAACATTCTGCGCATATCCATTTTAACGCTCCTGTTTCGGAAGAGCCCTTGTAAGGTTAATACAGTTTCTGCGTTTCAAACAAGATTTATATCAATCAATTAATTTTTACCAAGATTTATATGCGTTATAACAATAAATATAACATACTATAACGAAAGAAAACATCGTGAGGAAATCTTTAAGTTTTCTATAATGTTTTCGTGTGTGTTATGTATGTAAAATCTGTCAATCTGCACATAACTGGCGTGATAAGTATCCTCGTTTTGAGGGGTGCCAAAAAGTGGGAACAAAAGGTTAAAAAAAAACAATTCGTTCATCAAATTCCATAAATGTATCTAAACTTTTTGCACCTTATTGAGCTTCTAATTACGATTTATCTAACGAGAAACACGAAGAAGTAGTGTAAGGATAGAGACATTTGGCACTCGGAGGTACAAAATGTGTTTTCGAACTGAAAACAGCGTTGCAAGTGATGCGAAGATCTAAGCTTTACACAACTTATCGCCGATCTGTTAGACATCGCGAGGAAAACATGGGAAAATGATGCAACAATGCAGAACAAGGCGTAACGTCGTGTTAAGATACGGAGGGTAATTAGCAAAAGTACGAGCAGTTACTCGATTTTATTGCATCGCGGTTACACAACAGTAGCCTCGTAGTTGGTTCTTATGTAAAAAATACAATTAAACCAACTATTATTAAATTCGATTTTGTTTTGTGTGTCAAAGGAAATCCGTTTTATGTCTAGATACTAAAGACCGAATCGTTATGTCTATAAATGTTGGTGATGTCTGTAATTTTTTAGGAATATACAATTTCAATTTATATTTATCAATCGCACGTCTTGACGACTATTGAGGATTGTCACTTGATAAAGAGTTGATAATTCTTTTATTAATTAAATTCGAGGCAATATATTCCATAGCTTCTAAGCACAGGGTTTAATTATATAATTTTACATTCACACAGAATATTTAAATCTGCTTATCACTTAAATATTTGTCATTGTTACCGCACAGCAGTCTTGTCATTAAGCCTCTTCCGCACCGGAGCAGCCAAAATACCTTTTAAAAATTACACAAATACATACTGTTTTATGTATTTATTTACTATTTAACTCTTTCGAACCCGTAGGAATGTCGTGATAAAAAATATCCTATGTTCATTCTCGGGCTTCAAACTAGCCTCGTACCAAATTTCCGTGAAAGCCTATAAACATTATACATATAAACCTTCCTGTTGAATCACTGTATCTATTGATGAAAACCGCATTAAAATCCGTTGGGTAGTTACAATGACCTAAGCGTACAGACGGCGGGAAGCGACTTTTATACTATATAGAGATAAAGTAACGTTCGCATAATAGGAAGATAGGATTTACAGGTCATGAATTTGGCAGTTTATCAGTGAACGTATCAGTAGAACGGGGATATTGTTGCAGAAACAAATGCCAACCAATGTATCCATGTCGACAAGTTCGCTCAAGAGAAGCGTACAGCCGTGTCGATTATGTCGTGAGGAAATCCATTGTGACTTACATCACTAATACCTATTTAAGTTTTTAATAAAACATGTCCTGGTCGGTATTAACGAGGTATCATTAGTATGGCAAGAATATGTATGTTAGGTCTGGAGATACGTACATATACATCCATGTAAGCCTGCAATAGCTAGCCAATAATTCTGATCACGATTTTAATTCGAATCATTCAGTTTGTTCAAAGAAAGTAAAATCTGGGCTTTTGATTTAAGACTTTGTTGACTGATTCAATCATTGATTCGTCAATATTGTTGGCAACTTCCCTAGCGAGTGCAAACTTATTTGTAAGTACATATATAGGGTTTTAGTTACATATAAATATGAAACTGAAAACTGACATTTTAAATTTTCAGTTATTTTATTAATGTAGACAGACAGAGCTGTAAAAACTCCCAAACCAAAACAGCGGAACAGCAAAGTTTGGGCCGAAGAAAGGGAGATAATAGACGCAATTAATTGACCTTTTAATTCAATCTATACTTAATATTATAAAGCGGAAGAGTTTGTTTGTTTGTTTGTTTGTTTGTTTGTTTGTTTGTTTGTTTGTTTGTTTGTTTG
>DWDX01002809.1:0-14361 GCA_018245675.1 Agara michaeli
ATGAATGTAGACGAGGCGCGTCAGGTTTGCAAGGACAGAGTTGTTTGGCACTCGGTGCTTTCTGCCTACCCCGTTAGTGACCTGGCGTGATGGTATGATGATGATGATTTTATCATTGTATTACGTTCATCAAAGCCTAAATTAGTTCAGCTAAAAGGCAACACGACCTTCATTGACTGTTTAGGCGGTACAAAGTTCGCCGGGTCAGCTAGTGTCAAATAAAATTGGACTTCAACAGATTAGGCATAAATAAATGCATTGCTCCCCTTGAGAACTAATCTGGGCAGCTTTACCCTATATATAAATAATTCCACTACACACGTAGATAATATTTAAATATTTTTCAATTCGATTTCCATTTCACTAGTTAAATACTTTGATTACTTTTACAAGTTTTATTGGTAAAGTTCTTTAGTTTGCGGTGTTAACATTTACCACTTACTAGAAACTCGAACGTGACTTAATATAGAGTATGTTAGGTCGTCCGCAATGTGCCAAAGCGAGTTTCGAGTTTAAGTTCGAAGACTTTCGCCACATTCACTTTATACAAATATAGTATAATTTTTTATCTAATTTTATAGTGGGTTATGAATGAATAGTGATTTATTTAATGTTTATTTTATCTCTTTAATGACATTACTGAAACTGAATATGCTTATCATTTAATAATAATGAACTTTACAAACAAATTTTGGCAATGTAAATACATGATTATGATTAAGTTATCACAACTATGACTCCATTAATAAACACGAAGTATATTTTTCTTCTTTCCTTTTAGTGCCTCTTCATTCATAGGACGTTAGCAGTCAGCTCTCTTAATCCTGAAAAGTCTTTTTGACATTCATGATTTGACATGTGAAATTTTGTACATGCGGTACTCACATTATATTTGGACGGTCGGATGAGGCACTCCACTTTGTCTACGAAATTAATAAAGACAAAAAAAGTACGATCGACTTATTTCTGGTTCGAATACGCTTAAGCTGATATGTCTCTTTAAATCATCTCTGTCATCCTAAAACCCGAATACTGAATTTTACATATTACAAACGTTTTTGCTGGGCAGATTTTGTGACAGTCTAGCACGAAATTAGTTGCGAATTCACTGTTAAGACGACGAACTTAAAGCATGTTTGGGTCGTTAATGACAAATGCTATGCAAATACGTACCTAAAACCCCTCAAAATTTAGATATGGATATGGTAAGGGAACACGGCTAAATAACTAAAGCAATTAAATAGTTATTTTTAAGAGAAGCATGCCGACAGGTCTATTTATCTTAAGAGAGGAAACGGATAAGAATCAAAGTGAAAAATGTCGAAAGTGAAAAAAAATGGATTCAAAAGAAATGCTCCTTGATTCAAAAGAAAAGTTTATGTTTTGTAAACTGTGAAGCGATATCCTCCAACTAATATTTGTGGTAAACTTTGTTTTAAACACAAAGATTTTTAAGAAGCTTAAAAGTTTAATAAAGCGGTCTTTAATTTTGGTAACAGAGCTTTTTTATTTTGTTATAAGTAATTTGTAGTGTAGCCACACTTAAGTGTGGCTAACCTTTTACTCCATGTTATCACCTTAAGGTGATGTTATCACCTTAAGGTGATAATATGGAGTAGGTATCCTTTTTACAAACATACAATTTACTCGTAACATCCTGCAGATTAGACCTAAGGAAAGTTGAATATTATTCAATATACAAAATATAGTAATATTCGACATTTCAGTTTTGATTGAAGAAGGTATACCGTAATCGTGCGCGTGGGTACAAACAATTAGTAACTACAAGTCGACTTGCCGTACGTCGCAAAGGTTCAAACCCAATTCTAACCACTTTAATAATACACAAATACTACAAATAAGAACTTTATTTGAAATAATCATCTAAATATGCAATTTATATCATTAACAGGCAATTAATCCTTAGTTATCAATGCAATAAATTGCGCCAAAATAATAAAGAAAAGGACTTGTCCTAATTATTTATTTATAATTAATATGAAAAGTAATTTCGGTACATGTAGCGCTTTTAATAGTTTCCACTGGAGTATTAAGCAAAACATCTCCTCGCTACTATTTCCATTTTAAATGAACCATAAAAGAGTTTATGTAGAGCGAAGGTTCTCATTAAAATTCATTGCATTTTAGAAATGTATTCGCTTGCCTACAAATATAGTGTTAGTTTATTTCGGAAGCACGCTACCACTTTCATATCTATAAGAAAAACTTAACTAGACCGTAATAAACATATCCGGAATGGCGTTGCACACCCAAATAATTTTTGGTGACGATATTAAATTACATCATCACAATTTATTACTAGGTATTCCAGCTAACAAAATGATTCTTATTATTTTTTAAATTAAGAAGTTAATAGGATTTTAGATTTATTAATTTAAAAATTGCCCTCGTACAACTATTCAATGTTTATATTTCTTCGTCGTCACTGTGCACACAAATAAAATAAAAGAGTAAAAATTTGTACATTCTTAACAACAATAGCAACTCGGGAAGTGTCGTAAAAATTACTCTATATACTTATTATGTAGAAATATAAATTGATTAATAAGTTTAACTGTTGACAACAATTAACATTTTAAATGTTAACTTAATTAAAATATTTTTTATGTAAATACCTACCAGATGTCGCATTAACTTATTTAGCACAGTATAACGTGGACAAAGCCCTTATCGCTTCCTCATTGACGCATGACCGGACGATGAGTTATGGAGCAGGCAATTGACAACGAATGGTTACAGAGGCATTATCACTTTGGAAACTGTAGGGTCAGATGTATATTTATAAAATGATACGTTTTAATAATTCTGTCAAAAGGTATGCCAGCTTAACCAAAAGGTATTAAGTGAAATTGCAAGTAATATGTGTATTTTACGTATTATATACGGTACAATTGAATACAGTTTTTGTTATGTATTTTCGCACATGACTAATCAATCAAATCAATCAAATGACTAATCAAGACCATAACAATGACAAATAATTTTATGAGTTCTTCGATTACCTATCATGCCAAAGTATGCTCATATAAAAACACATCATTAAATAAGGCTAAAATACCTTTTGGACGTCGTATATGCAATGATTTAACATTAGACACGGCCGTAAACTTGTTAATCAATTTTGGTAAAAAAACAAACATTAACACCGATCTTGTTACTGTTACATAATGCACAGTAAGTAGTTCAAAGCTTGTAGTCCATTTGTGGATGCCATTTCAGTTTCCCTGAATGTAAATTTTTGACTAAATGGTTTTGAATTGGTGTAAATTGAATGGCAACGAGTAGTGGTTCAGCGGTGCGGCGCTGGCTACCGAGCCGGCACTAATGCAGCGCGCATTGCCCACCGTCCGGGCGGTAATCTCCGCGACAGACTCCATCGCGCTTGTCTATCTGTACCGATCGAGTGGAAATATCGACGGCATTGTTACGTACAAATATCCATGACGACGATACTAAATATATCAACATCAAATGTTATTCATTCGTAAATAATTAAGTACAATAAATAAGCACGAACAGTTGTACCTACCTAACCAGTTAAATGTATGAGCGGAGCAGAGTAAAACGAACATCATTATCCCATACTATGATCTTAAATCACTCGGAGCCTAGTAATTCAATAGCACATGAAAGTTCGACAAGAAAACCACCACAAGGCACCCACATTATGACGCTAGTAGAATAATAGCATAGATAAGCGAAATTGATGACTACCACCTTTTGTTCGGCCCACGTGACGCCTTGAAACCTTTTTTATAAACTGTAAAAGTGAAGTACACTTTCCTAGTTATACAATAACTCCAAAAAACTATACCTATTTGTCTCTTCCTTGAATTGAATTGAATTAGTAGCAAACAAAATAATTATTTCATAGCTTCGGAATTAGTCTGCGAATTAATTAATTTTTTACCGAATTATTTTAAATATTTATTATTGAACTTTTTGCTAATGTACTGTGATACAACAATAGGTATTGCAGCAATGAAGTACGATTCGAAATATTCATTCTGCCTTCCGTATTTACTTTAGATTTTATCTATCACTATACCTATTTCTATCAGAAAATGTGTTTTAGTCGGAAGTTTGTGTGTAGTAGTTGATTGTATATGTATTTTCTTCTTGTATATCAATTATATGAATTCTTGACGATTAATTATTGTCATAATCTTGTTAGTGTGAATTCAGTTCGTAATAGTTGTTTATAACAGTTCGTTGGTGAGTATTAATTGGTAACAGGACTGCAGAAACGCGATTGTTGGTAATATTAATCCAGTTAGTACTTGTTAGTATAAGTACAGTAAGTATTTGTTAGTAGCCGCCCTATTAGAGATCGGTCACAGATGCGTTGCTACTCTTGAGGACTGAGATCATCTCTGAGACCACTAGTATACACGTGGACCGTATTGCATTGAACAATTTGTTCTCCTCTTTGAATCTGATTAGCTCGTCTGCACGACCCAGTGAAACTCAATACTGGGAACAAAGTAAAGCTACGCTTATCAGTCAATTACTTTTATTTCGATATTTAAGTTTAGTTCCTTATGTATCAATTAATAAACTATAATTTAACTTATATTGTTAACAGAGTTCTAAATAAGTTTTTATATATCTAAATCAAATTTGTTTTTCAAATCTAACCTATGATGAGCAAATTCATAATATGTAAATATTTAATGAAACTTGCAACTATAAGCGAAAGCATTTTTTTATTAATAAAACGTCACCATAATAATTATTATACTACTTTCCTTATCGAATGAACCGAATAATGCACAGAATTATCTCTTATGAAGCATTTTCATTGCAAAAGCTGACTCAGTGCAAAGTTTCCTCCATATAATTTGCCGCTTATTCACAGATAGTTGAACCTATTCAACCGTGTTCATCGATTATTATTCAAATAGCTTTATTTTAACATATCGAAATGACTCATATGTATAATTTATATAGACCATTATGATCAGAAAACTTCGAAAGACGGTATCCGTCTTCATTTACTAACAAAAAGTTCTTAGTCTGAAATGTTTCAGTTGACATTTTATATGAAAAATCTATACCTGAGTGTATAGTGTTTTCGACAAATATGAAGCTGTTGGGTTATTTAATTTTCATCTGCTGTAGAGTTTTATTTGTTTCATGTTGACGACAACTTAAAGTGGAGGACTATACTACACATACCCCCTTTTATCTCTCAGCGGGGTACATCTTTTCGGCCTTTTTGCGGCTACAGAGCTTGGTCGCGGGAATCGGAGGCACGTACATTCGCTCGTCGACACGCGTTCAGAATTCAATGTTGCCATTCCGCGATTCTTTATTTTCAACCCATATGAAAGAACCGGCAACTCAGCTTTGTATGACGTTGAAATTATGACCACTTCGAAATTTTCCAACAAACGAATAAAAAATAAACGAAAGTAAATGTTCATGAAAATAACTTGGCGTGCTCAGTTTCCAAAAATGAAATGTCTGTCTGAACTAAGTAAAATTAGGTACTATTCTATTCCATCTACATAAATTGCAGCAACTTAAATGTCGATACTGTAACACATTGAGACAGTAGAGATGTTTATTCCTGTAAATTTTAGACTGTCCACTTCGTCGCCTAAGTTTCGAATTTCTGTCACATGCCTCTGATTTTACTAAGTTATGTTCATTTTGACGACAAAATATCTCTTGTTATACAGCTGAAATTGAAAATCACTAAGACACCCCAATGTCCTTGCAGATTTCGGAAACTCTCGCGATATTTTCCTTCGCCGTTATAGCGAGTGTTATTTACGTTTTTAGTTATAAAAGGTCAGAGATGTAATTCAAACCACTAGGTTATCACTGCTTACAAATAAAATATACATTTAATGAAACCACCTATACGTCCTTGCAGGACACGTCTCTTTAGAATTTTTTTACTGGGTCTTCACAGCAGTTGGTCATGGCACGTACGTTCGCTTGCTGGCACGTGCTTAAAATTCGCCGTCATCTCTTTATTCCAAACACATGAGCACCTATTATACTCTTCTGTTTTATAGATGTGGTGAAGTACAAATATGTTAGATAATTGATTTTAACCCATATTGTTGATCTTGTGCAATTGTTATTATGTACATTTCATTTTAAACGTGGTCGAGCTTAAGGGACCATACAAAAGCACCTACAACACCTATTTCTATTACTAAGCAGCTTTACAGGTAACTTAAGCTTTCCATGTTAAGACTTAAGTTAACGAACTTCAACAGGAAATGAGTGAATGATCTTATGTAGTACAGTCCTATGTACAACTTGATATCATTTAGCCATAGCGGACTGTTTTCATAAAGTGATAAGACAACTTTTGGCCACCATGTCACCTGATGAAAAGCGGTAATGCGCCATAAGATGGACCAAAACCATAAAAAAATACCTTTTACCAGTAGAATACATTAACAAGCTTTGACTAAATGTTTGTGGCTGTCAGGACGATTGTCTGGAAACGTATCACAAAACCGGTAATCTGTACTATTGAAAAACACGTTTATGAAATAATTTTGTTTTTGTTGTGCAGCAGTTAATCGTAGTCACCTATCGCCGCTATCTCAGACGCTTCAGTCCTCAGTGAAATAAAATATTTGTGCAATTAATATTGCCAATCAAAATAGAATATTTGTAGGTCTAAAGATACCTACATATACTTGAGATTCCGAGAATTGTAGAACATCGCATCTTAATATAAAGAAACTAGCGATGATCAATAAATATGAAATATTTGTACAAACAGTATCTTTTCAAATATTTTGCCGACGTAATGTTCTTACACCAGCCACAACTTGAATAACGTTCATTAAAGAATTGAGCGTAATACGAGGGCGATGTTGTACAGGTTAATGAGAAGAAATTCTAATATAATGTAAAAACGTACATACGTCGCGGTTAGAAATATACTGCAGTTTTTTTTTCAGAGCTCTCGACACCTAACGTGCTTCCGTAATTTAAAAGGGCGACTGTGCCCGGTTAAGTAATGTAGAGAATTTTTATAGTGTTTATAAATATGTACCTACTATCTGAAGGAAACTTATAATAAAAATATTACCTGCGACATCGATCTTGCAGAAAGCTAATAGTTTTCTACTTTTTTTACGTAAAAAATGAGTCATATACGAAGTTTTGTGCGATGAGTCAGTCAGATGAGTCATATACGAAGTCATATACGAAGTATTTGAATATTCTAATGATTCAAGTTAATATTTTAAGTTTTGATAAGTAACTAGCACGTTGTCTCTATTAAGAATGTATACCTAAAGTTAATATTACATATATCATGAACAATATTATTTTACAATATTTATATAAATATTTCGTTTGTGTATGTATTTAATAAACATTATGTGACGAAGTTATTAAGAAGTAACACACGAAAGGTCGCTGCCATAGAAAAATATAACAATAGCATAGCAAATCTTACCACGTGGACAGAAACAAAAAGGTTATATTCGTATAAAAAGAGACAGATCTATATAAAGCTCGATCGAAATATAAAATGATTTTTCTCCCACCTCGTTATGATCAAAGTATCGAATGCTGCTTTATTAAACTCGGGAAGAAAAAGCGACATATAAGATGAAATGGGGAAAATATTTTATGAATATGACGGAGCCGCAGAAATAGAAACGTTCGGATACGACGCGAGATTACTTACCCACTGATTTAGCAATACATAGATCTGGAAATTCAATGTTGTTTAGTTATTTCTTCCTTACCTATATCATATGTACGTAGGTACTCTGTATCTGACTATATTATAAATATGATTACATAAATACAAATGGTTTAAAAATGTTATAAGCTGCATAAAAAAATAGTATATAGGTGTATATTGAATACACCTAAACATTCTAATTTTACAATTTAGAATTTATCATTGTGAAAGTACTTGTAGAATATAATTATACACAAGAATATTCGGCATTGAATTTGAAAATCAACTAGACTTGCTATAGTACGTGAAGACAAAGTAACTTGTAACTATTATTTCTAATAAGGTAGAAACTAGATATATATCATGTATTTAAATGATGAGAAAAACATATAAGAATACGTTATACATATATAAATGGTTCTAATAACTTGTAAAACTTTAATAATGATATGACCGAATTACTGGATTTCTAAAATAAAGTCTAGATTCTGAACGTGAAGAGTAATAACATCCGTTTATAAACTTTAACAATATATTCCTAACTAAGAGACGGAAACGGATATGCTACAAGTACGCAAGCGTTAAATTCTTTAGCGGATTAAAAGAGAGGGCAGAAGAGAGTTCCGCTCGTATGTAACACTCGGATGTTTCATTAAAACTTCATATTATAACGTTTTCTCCCTCTTAATATGCAGCTGGGAAGCTTTAAGTTGGCAATTTAATTACTCTATCTGGTAATTGTATTCAGACTGGTCACGGCACGGAACGGAAGGTTCACAGGCACTTCGCATTCGGAGTTATGCTTTGTAAAAACTCCGCAAAAATTACATTTGCAAATGCGACTAATTTCCTTTACGATGATTTTAATATATTTAAAATTATTATGTTGTTAAATTATTTGATTTTATTATTTAATTAATCAGTTAATTAATTTTTAAATTAATTTTGTTTACCTACTTATAAAGTAATAAAACTCACTAAGTTACAAATAGTACGTTATCTGCGTAACTAAGAAAGCATTTGTGTGATATTTTATGTGGAACCGGCATGGTATCGCTGTATCGGTCACTAAAATAAGAATAGTCGGTCCCTGTGTATATTAGAGGTGACCACCTGAATCTTCAAGAGTAGTAGCGTATGTGTGGCCAACCTTGAATAGGCAGGATAATATAGAATACCTACTAACTGCAATTATACTAACTAGTACTAATTTATACCTACCAATAACTAAGATATACTAACTTAACCTAACTACAAAATTTTATATCCATTACAAGCCGAATTCCCACGTACGGTCCCATTTTTACAGCCCTATTAGAGTTTGGCTGCAAATGTCCATGAGCGGCAGCGTTCACTTGGCTCGCTTGTTGCATACTCTCTATGAAAAAAAAAGGAAATTAATATAGAACCGTGCAAAGGAACACGCGGGGTAGTGCTAGTGCAAATAATTGGGATGCAGTTATCGTTCAGTACGCGTTACCGGCATCGGCGCACGAAATACATCGCCTGAAACACTGATAACGTACGAATAAATCTAAGCAGAAATCCTCAATAACATTCAGCGCTGACACAATTCATACTCCTTTATGGTTACAAAGGATGGGGTGGTGCTCGACAATGTTGTCTATCCTAGTACAAATATTATAAAGCGCTATTCTGCTATTATTTACTCTGATAACTAGTAGAGCTTACTTCTCGCGATATGGAATATAGTGCTTAAACACCAACGGCAAATTCAATTATAGAAGATTTCGTCATTACTAATTAGATTTTATAGATTATCAAATTATTGCAAGTGTACCTACACTAAATAATTACTAAAGGAAAGGATTAAAGACAAATGAAAATCTCAGGCTGATGAGATAGTTTTATTACCAAATAGTTTATTAGAGTCTGGGTGATTACGGATTTTTAGTAACGGGCGAAATAAAACTTCCATCGCAATAGAAATTTCAACGATTCTCTGAGTTTAAGCCAGTCACGTCGAATGCGCCTCGTAAACCGTTTTACGTTTTACATAAAATACGGGTATCGCGAATTAAGGACTGTCTTTAATACCCTGTTTGGTACATAAAGTAAGCCGTTCTTATACGTATTACGCGATTATAGTTGCTACATACGAGTCGAACTTCTAGTACCATACACTAGCTTTCTTCTAGATATATAAGTATTTACTCCTGTGTCCTGTATCGGTGTCCATTACATTAGCCTGCGCTACTTTGTCTTCTTTGTGATAGTCGCGAAGAAAAAAGTATTTTGACAAAAACGTCGAGGTCAGTGTACCGAGCTAGCTATAGAGAAATACTGGCATGAGACGCAGCACAATAGAGCCCGATCCCCCTCGCTACTTCATCGCAACTTGCCACAATACGACTTTCCGAACCTTTCTCATTTCGTTTTTGTTTCGTTCCTCGTTGTTCTCGCGGTCGCAGATGTTCCTACGAAAGCGACGGCTCATCTACGGATTAGTACCCGTTAGGTTTTCGTATTATGTGCCCTACATTACGTAACGAAAGTTTGCTCGCAAATATTTTGACGACTATCGTTAATTTGACTTTTTAGCGAACCCTTTTTAGATATCTACTTTTTGTAAAGCAATAACAAGGAGTAAACGGTCATGAAACACACGAAATATGTATATAAGTAAAAATAGAACTAGATGCATTTATATGCATTTTACGTTCATTGACTGGCCTCTTGGTCTAGTGGTTAGAGACCCTAATTGCTAAGCGGGAGGTTATGGATTCGATTCCCACCTAGGACAAACATTTGTGTGATAGTCACATTTGGTTGTTCTGTGTCTGGGTGTAATAAAAATATGTACATAAGTGTTATATAGTATGTATCTATGAATGTTTACCAGCTATTCGGTTACCATAACACAAGTATGCAGTTGTCTAACTTGGAGTCAGATATCCGAGTACGGAATTATCCCAGTGATTATCATATAAAAGGAATTTTTAATACATCGTTCTTACTTTGATTAAAGCAATTACAAAATACTATGGTTTAATTTAGTACGCTACAAGTGTCAAGTATACTCCTGCTATAGCGTAGACATTTAACACTAGTTTAGAAATCGGATTCAACAGAATACTTAAACAATTTATAATATCGAAACTAGCATTGAAGCGATTCGCAACCGAATATAGCATCATCTCTATTCGGAAGACAATTTCCGAATAGGGTTGTCAATATACACATAATAGACACATGAATGTAATACTCGTATATTTTTTACTTAATCAAGGGCAAATGAATTTCAAAATATTTATTAATATAAACAGTAAGTATACTTTACATAAAGCAATAAAAATAATATTCACATATACATATATGTATATATAATTAAAGTTTAGCTAATAAAATGATATTTTCGAAAAATTTTAGTGTTCTTCACTCTCTTGAAGAAATTGCAAAAATGATGTTATGATGTCCTTCAAAGAGCTAGGAGCTCAGGTAAGCATTAACGAGCGGCGTCGCTCGGGTTGCAAAGTCCGGCCGGTGCCGACAAAATTACGCGGAAATTTACATAATAGAGAATCCGTGGCTGCCCTACTCCTTTGAAAGTAGCAGCCCAGAACCCGCTTCGAGTGACACCATCCAACATTAAATTAACATCTCCCTCACTTTGTTTGTGAAGTCTACATTGGACTAATTTGGGATCGTTAAACTCGTATGGGAGCTTAAGATAACTTGAAGCACTTTCGCAGTTGTCTTATAAAAATCTGTTGCGGGGTTTTCCAGTTTTGTTTTTTCCATTTACAATGCATGTAAATGAACGACATATTAGTTAATGGCAGTTTGCTTACGGTACCGAAAAACGTCGCATATAAAATGAATTAAAACCAAAACTAAGTTAGAAGATACAGAAAACGAATAAACTTAACAAACAAAAAACTATTTAATAAAAAAGCATTGCTTGACGACTGGAAAAATTTAAGACTTTATTGACATGAACCTTAACTAGCTAGTGTCTGCACTTTGTTAGATAAAAGAAAATTGGGCTTATAGTTTCTTCCATGAATTATTATAGAAAGGTAGCTTTAATTTACTAAAAATAACAAATTTTTTATACAGTTGCTTATATTATTGTTGTTACCATTGAAAAGCCATAACCACACCTGAATAAAAAATAGCACAACAATAAGATGTATAACAATAATTCTATTCATGCCATCCTGTTTTCCATTAATATTAACAATTATTTTAACTGAAATTAATAATCATGTGTCAGCATTAAATACAACATTTAAAATAGCGACGCGAAAATACGATTACGTGTCCACATTTAAACCAAAAGATCTTTTACAGGGATGTATGTACAACACGCAGTGTAATGATTTACTTACTCTATTACAAGTATTATACTCGTAATGGCGGTTCTTTTCAAACAGATACAACCATAAAAGCATGACAATTAAGAAAATTGAGCAGTAATTCTCGTGTTTAGATTGAGAGATGAGTAATTTATTACATCTAATATATATATTAATGTACATAGGTGGTAGTATAAAGCGATTTTCGTAAATTGTTGTAATTGCCTCGCTTCCCCTTACCTTGCCGAGTGAACGAAGCGCAATTGGGTAACCACCGCGCATCATTAGGTAATAGCAGCTGCGGCCCAAAGCCGCTTATAGAGAGAGCGGTGACTTTTTCTGGCTTGCCCCACTCGCTGGTGAGTTCATGGTTTTATATAATATGCCTACGAGTTTTAGATCTCTTTATTCATCCGTAGATTCCAAGTCATATATGTGAATTGCTCGATACATACCTAATATTAAGGTACGTTTACTCTTCTTATTAAATAAATACACAATAAATGTTGCAAGATCAAAACATAATAACATTATTTAGGTTGAAGTTAATAGGTAACATTATTATATTGCAATAATTGACGTACAGATACATGTAGAAATTAATATAATCACATCTTAATCATTTACGCCTTAAGCAGTAGGGCCCCTAACTGTCTAGAACGTACAAACTTACCTGGTAGTTTTTCTCATCAAATAAAACGAAACAAAGGCATTTACAAGTATCAGAACCGTCAAAACAGTGTTTTTCTTTCATACATGATATTTTATTTCACATTATAAAATTATTCCTAACAACTACTGAAAATTACTACAACCTAATCAAAGTCACATATTACATAGTATATTAAATTGACCTAATACGTTTAAAACAGCTCCGTATAACGCAATTGCATAGCAACGAGTAGTAGATTGTGAAATCCATAAAATATCCATGCTGTTTCCATGGACAATCTTAAACTGTCATTTAATTTATATATGAAATAAAACAGTCAAATTCATAAAATACACAAATAATAATAACATATCTGCATTTCTAGCGGGATACCTACATTAACTTAATGCAACAAGTAACAACAAGCAAAACTCGGATTGGAACTGTCAGGTAACAGAAACACAAACTATTTACATGGAATCTAGTTCCATAACTTCTACAAGCATTATTGCGATTCTGGAATGTTTAAGAGCGTAGAAGTCTTATGACATGTTATTACTGTTCGGTCGACTGCTGCAACACATTATGTTTGCACTACAACTTCAGTTAGCTTCTTGGCTTCACAACTATTACCTCTATATGGTATTCCTCTATATATCCATTACCCCGTCAAACCATAAAATGTGGTAGAACTTTAATGTTCCCTATTCTGTTATTGTAAGATATTATAATTTGTAAAGCCGGTTTTGTTTGGTTAATTATATAATTGTGGTCACAGATGGTTATATATTTATTATACTAACAATATTATATTTAACATAAAACGTTATATATCATACAATGTAAACAAAAGTACCATAAAACCCATATAATTAGTTTGTTAGGAAAATAGTTATTCCAGCCAATAGTTTTTTCATTCACCTTTCTATCAAACGTTATGTAGCGAGCGCGAGAGCACAACATGAACATAATGATCTTATCCGTTGTAGACCAGCTCAAATAGCCTTATGCAGCTCAGCGCTTTGACTTACCTGTATTGTAGTACAATAGACACAAGTCGTTGTACGCCAAATGCATTATATCAAATGGCACCCGCTCAAGTCGAGAACCATTACAGTCTGATTGCAAATAGCTGAGGAAGCTTAATTCATGTTTACTGACCTGCATATTGGGTACAATATACAGATACGTAACTAATGTCGGCTGCCAGTTAGATCCCTGCCATTTATAGTTTCATAAATAATTCTTTGTAAGTAATTGGAAATCAGTACAACACGTGCACATTATATATTCACCGTGGAAAATTTTGTATTCTCCAGAGTGATAACCTTTTACGATTCAGGAATTACATCTGGGCTCTGTAACAGTAAAATGAAACGATCATTTTTATTGTATAATTTATTATGCTTCGTTTTATGAAGTGTTTTGTGATCGAAGAACAGTCACTAAAAGTTTATGATTGTTTCGTATCTGTTAAAGATTATTGCAACTGAACATATTGTTTGCAGGTTTAACTGTTCCTAGCAGCACCAGTAGTCGTGAATATTACTTTACTATTATGTTGTCTCGTCCTAGACATTGATACATATTACACATTTTTTATATATTTTTTATTTTTTTCGACCCTTTTGTTGGTCCACTGCTGGACCGGGTCTCCTCTCATGGTGAGAGGGATTTAGGCCATAGCCTACCACGCTGGC
>DWDX01002810.1:0-14357 GCA_018245675.1 Agara michaeli
GTAAGGAAGAATTATAACCTAACACAATTAATATATACGTTAGGAATTGGACCATAAGCACTAGGATAACAGTGATGTTTTTCTTAATGTAACAATCGACAAATACGAATTCCGGACTTGGTTAACCCAAGTACAATTCCATACCGAGATTTAAGCTTTGGAACTTACTACTATGTGAATGTATACAGGAGTTGCCCGCCGAGAATACTACCAACGAAGACCCTCAAGTAGCGAACTTGGTGCAAGAGCATATAGATCGTTGTCAGTTTACGCTGACACAGCAGGAGGCGCTTTGTGACGGCGATGAGGAATGTGACTTAGCAGTTCCACCAGGTACTGAACGTCGGGTTTAGTTTGACGTCTAAACTTAATTATGGAACACATATTTCTAGTACGTAGGTTTGCTACAACCGTATACAATATATTTTATACATTCGTCTATGTTTGGCAAATTTTTCTGACGCTGATGTCACATGTGTATCTTCACGTCATTGGTCATTTTCTAACTTATTTCTTTAGGGTAATCCAAAAACGTATGAAGCCGTAACTCTCTATCTAGCAGCAGTCGCTAAGCTAAAAATAAACCCTTCCAATTTGCTACAGATTTTTTTTTATATAAATGGGTTAATAGCAGCAATCGCAATCGATTTTGTTACTGTCAAAAACGCGGCTTGCCCGCTGTGCTCGAGAAATGAGCTCGCCGGGCACATGCGGCGAACACGCGACGTCCTCGTTGATTGATCATCGCTTCAAACACGTTTGCAAATTGCCAATATGACAGTGCTCTTAGTTCACTACAAAGTGGACGTATGAGAATTGTGTGTATATGTTTCCATGTATATTTATTAATATACTTGATCACTTTTTGCCGACTTGATGGCAAGTGCAGTAGTCGATTGGCGATCAAGATAGTTGCATTATCTGTAACATTTATAGTATAAAGTGAGCAGATACATGTTACTATGAGTGATTATTTTCCGATAATGTTATCAATCGAACCCGACACATACTAACATGCTCTTTTATGTTTAAATAAGAATATGTTATAGGGGCTTATTGAGATTATAGAGGAAGATACAAAGATTTCGAAAATTCGAATTGGATCAGATAGGAGTGCGCTAATGGAATTGTTAGGAACGTAATTCCACATAGAATATTATTTTACTGGGAATTCAGCTAAAATAAGTCAGCAGGTACCTGCTTCATTTGAAGTCTACCGACGATTTTTAGGTCTTACCCTTCAGGAGTTAGGTAATCGCTACTAGTAAATGTGGACCGGCAACCACACCCCTCAGATCGGGGCAATTTTTTTATATTAACAACTACAAAGCAAACGCAGGTGTAGTGGTGATTGCTTGCTTGTCTTGCTGCTTTTGGGGCCAGTATTTTTTCATGCGTGATTATTGGGTTCGATTTAGAGGTTTGTACGGAGCCTCTGGACGTGGGTCCGTGCCGCGGCTACCAGGAACGCTGGTTCTTCGACGCGGAGCGCGGCCGCTGCGAGCCCTTCGGCTACACCGGCTGCGGCGGCAACGCCAACAACTTCCGCTCACAAGACGCGTGCGCGCGCGCCTGCAGCCGCACCAACGACACTACGATAGCCACAAGTAAGAGCAATATAGCGAGACGTAGCAAATCCTAACGGACTCAAATTCCGAAACATTTTAGTGACATCACTGTCTAGTTACCATAGCACAGTGCTAAATTTAGGATTGGATAGCCGTGTGCAAAGTTGAGGTTAAGATATTACTTACGCTGGTGGATAATCCCATTATTTACGCGCAATCGTACAATTCATGCCATTGTCACAGTGACCTCACACAATAATGTCCTAATTACTTTTACCTGTTTTGTTTTGGTTGACATAAAATATATTTGTAATTTATAGTGCTAATTTTTACATTCAGCCATAACGACCGCTTTGGAAACGAGCACGAAAAAATTGAAGACTACACCATCATCAGCAGACAACGAAGTGATTATGAATGACACCCCGAACTCGAAAGGTGCGATAATATCATGCATTACTTCCTTTTTACGGTATACAAAGCTGTTTTTTGTCTTTATTTCTGTTGTAAAACCTGAATACGCCGATTAATATGTGTCTGATCATACGCGTATCAATAGTACTTAATTATTATCCAGGTTGCAAATATAAAACGAATGTATTCATATTATCCTGTTATATGCTAGTTAATAGCAGCCGTGACTTGTTGCAAAAAAAAACTAAGCTTTGGTTAGCCAAAACACATTCTTTGCTTGATTATTTAAGTTCAATAATTGTAATATCATAAAATAAAAAGAAGTGTATCGCGCATTATTTATGTGATACTTATTAACAAAATCTATGCATAGTTGTTTAACATACCTGTATGCATTACATAAATGTATGCTTACATATGTATTTTATGTATATTTAATACACACATTTTAATGGATCATTGTATACCTTGCGGATAACTATGTAAGATATAAGTGTTTTGCAAATCTAATTATCGTTGTTTCCGTTTAACAATAATTCTTGTTCACGTTTCATATTGTCAACAAGATATCATCTACAGTAAAACGCAGTACCCAGTTATTCAATAAACAACAGGTACAGTAGCTAGCATAAGTCGATACAAGTTTATGGTGTCACAAACTATATCAAATGAAGCGAAACTGTGAAAAGCGCAAGCCCGACTTTGCGGATAACTGTATAGGTAATCTGCGATAATTTTCCGATATAAAAATTATTTATTGTTGTAAAATTGTGTTGAAAAACTTGTGTAATCGGACAGATATCTGAACAAGGGATTTATTTATCTGTACCTATTGGGTCATGTGCTTGTGTCGATATGTTTGTCCGCGGCATCTACGACGCAAGAGTCCTTATAGGGATGTGGAGCAATGGATTTGCATTGCAAAATCAGTGATAACCTTGGTCTGGAAGGCGGCTTGGGGTTCGAGTCTTAGCGCGTATTTTTACCGTTATTTGTATTTGTAGCGTTATTTAGGTATATGAGTCTTTATGATTAAAAGTAATTTGCTGTAGTGATAGAAAAGCTTGCGAGGAAACCTACACACATTATAGTTGTCCATAATGTTTCTAAGGTGTGCAAAATCTGCTAATTCGCCTTCAGCCAGCGAGTACATTGACCGTTAATAATATACGTAATGTCACACCTATTCCCATAGGGGTAGGCACAGACTAAAAATTTCCACCAGCCTCCAGAACTCTTCCTGACATATTCTTACGTCTTTTCTAGCTTCAGCGCAGGCCTGTTTCATATCATAAAAAATATTGCAGACGGCGGTATATGCGAGACGGGCCCGTGGATGGGGTGGACCGATTGCTTCGGCGAATGCGACTTCGCGGTCAAACTCAACTACCGGCTCATTGTGGTGAGCATATACAGATGAATCATATTATTATTAACATTCATCTACAATACTTTAGAACAACCGTTTATTGTTTCTACTTACTATTACTCACATCGAATTGCAGTTTTATGAGTGTTTTTATAGGAAACGTACAGAACTTGTATAAACTACCCGAATTTCAAGAACCAGATATACATATATATTAAAATTGAAATACGCACTTTCTGTGTGTTTATATATGCATATATATACCTATTCCATAAGTAGGTACCTACATGAATGTATAAGATAATCGTTTTTATGTCAATATCGTATGTAATATGTCGAACGTTGATATACCTACGCGTATGATATTATGTAATCACCACATGCGTTTAATTCTTTAGTTAACAATTGTGTTTGTCATACACATTTGCATGACAGTCGCCGGTTACGGTGGCTGATTGCCTGTTGAAATTTTACTTCAATAAGTGTAGGTATTTACGTTTATATCTAACTTACGCTGATATGAAAGTTTTAAATTTAAGCAAGTAGGTATCTCTGCTGTTTGTATTCATTTGCGTCGCATATTTGTAATGTGACTTGTTTCTTAATTGAAAATTGGTCAGTTTAATGTTAAAGACTGTTAGCGATTGTAATACTTGTTTAATATTTCAATAGGACTAATCCGAATCTTCAGTATGTTATGTTATACTATGTAGATATTAAGTGCTATATATTAAGTGGGAGGAGGAGCGTGCAAAGTCGAGAGACTCTTACTTATATTCTATCAAAGGTTTAATAAAAAAATAAATATCGTGAATGCAGTTCCCAGTTCTCACGCAAACACACGTAGATGTTCTTACTTGAACATACGTAAATGTCATGGTGTCGTTTTTCGTGACGGTGTGCGCGCGTATCGTACAAATTTACTCTCATCATTTTTCCCTAACGTGCCAAAAAAGTATTTAATTAAATTCAATAAACATCTTAAAAGAAGACAGCGGGCGTTGTTGTGTCGATCGCGTATTGTTTTAATCTTTACATTTCAGAACAATTCGGTCGGGATGGGAAAAACTTGCCACAAGTTGGTGAAAAGTCGTGCGTGTAAACCTGGCCACTGTCGGCGGCTGTTCCTCACCAACTCTTCAGACGTCTCCGCTATCGATTCCTCACAGGACGACAGGAGCCAGAATGCCCTTTTCCGTTAGAATGAAAAAAGATAACCTCATTCTATTGTGTATTAAAACATGTTGGAATCATATTACTGATTACTAGTAGAAATTTACTATTAAGACCGGTTATTTCTCTAACCAGAATTGTATTACTTAGGAGATATTTATTAAATCAATTCACTTGGCTATTTCTTACTTCCATTTCAAATACGTATCACGTGATGATTTTTTTAGAGCGGTAAGGATTGGATGATTGCTGACTATCGCGAACGATAAATGAAAATTGGACTGTTAATGTTGTAGGTAGGTATATAATCTTTATATTAGACTGTTTTTGATAATAATTTTGTTGTAGAAATATATGTATTGCACTTCTAATATTCTATCTAGTTTGGATAAAGTCGGTGTGATATACAAGACATGAGCTATACGCTCGGTTTGTAGAAAATCTATTACAAGTGTTAATGAGGTATCCGTTCTAATTGTTGTTGTTTTAGTACCTATAACCTAATAATGTTAGTTTTAAATCGATACACGTTGAATAATATAAAATGCATGCATGATAAACAAATTTTCAAATAAACTCTACTGTTATATTTAGAAAATTGTAAGTTGAAATAAATTTATTGAATTTGAATTGTTTTTTTCGTCTCGTCGTTTTTTATAACTTTTTAAACTTCAAAAAATGTAGCTTACCTATATATAGAACGAACACGAAACACAATCAACGAACTGTTTCTGTAACTTGTCGTGGATTTGTATTTTCTATAAAAAACAAAACAAAATCTAATTTTGTTTGACACAATGCGGTCGAAAATCGAACACGGTACCCATTGCACTTCCGAACAACATGGCGACCAATTTTCTAAGGAGGTCAGCAACTGGTTTATGGATGGTGATGACGCATTGAAATGTGACGCTTTGTTAGATGGTCCATTCACCACTTTTTAGAGTTAATGATCTCGGTGAGCTGTCACTGTGGCAAAGAATTGCTTTGCAGTTCGTTTTAAAAATATTAGTCAAATAAATACCTTCCTTCTATCTGACTAAGCATAATCTTCCGTATAGTGGCATTATTTTCATTTAACTACAAGGAAATTAATTAAAGTTTATTGTATTATACATAAAATGTTTTATTTGTATTACAATTAAATAGTCAACAAAACTTTGTACACAATTTACAATATAACGTATCACTTATCATATTATTTGTCATCATTGTCACGATAATTATTACGATTAAATGAACACGCGAACGCTGACAGCATCTATCTACTTACAACTAGCTCGCCTATAATACTGTCTACTGTCTAGGAACATCACAGTTGCATTTCGTTGCATATATAATTGCAGTTTTCACTCGAAAATTCGCCTTTAGCTTGCACAATAAATTTTGAAACAAAAACAAATTATAGGAATAATTATTTTCGATTCTTTCTCTTCTAACGTTACAATTGTATTTTAATACTGTGTGTCATAAGCTTATAGGAAATTATATACCTAAATGCTAGCACTATCGTTGTGACTGTTTACCGCAGTCAGCGGTAGACCTTTGTGGTAGGCTGCGATACGAGCTGCACGTCCACGCAATGGTAGCCGTCTTTTGAAAATTGCACTATATTACCATTCCGGTATTGTTATAGCCGCTATTCAGAAAAATAAATAAATCTTCCAATGTATACTACTCAGTACTTTTAATATTGGGCATATGCTTCAACTGAATGCTTTCAATTATTAAAATCGCATCTGTTTAACTGTGATAAGTATTTTTTATTTATTTATTAATATAGATTACACGACGTACAGTCATTCGAGTAGTACTGAATACCAGAAACCCGGTGAATTAATGTTTGCTACTAAATCTGCCAATAACTTTCAAGAAACAAATGGTTAGGTTTTGCCAAATGCTTGATAGTCATATGGCATAGGCCCGTTTTTGTTGAATGTGACCATAATTACCATTGAAACACTTGCGAGATATAAATAGTCGAACGTACTATCGGCGGCATGTAATTTTGAAACGAGTGAGTGACAGGATGGGAGGCACGGAACATGTTTTTATGAACTCACTTTCACTCTCATGCCGCAGTTCTGTCGTACACTTACCTACTTGTCACGGTAGGCGTTACAACTATCGCTTGGCTTACTATTACAATTGATATCTTTGGTTGTATATACTTACCTAGTTACTAATTTATTACGCCTTAAATTAATCTTAAGAATACATTTAAACAATGTTTAAAGCACATACTTAATAGAAACCGATTGAAAGGTAACTGTCATTCGTTATACTCGAGAAATTTGTGATTCGATTTCTTTGCGCTATTTAGAATGTTATATACAACTAAATGGTATTATATGCGAGTGATGGACGGTTTCCGTGGGGCTGCACAGCATCTTGGAGCGACGCACTCTTTGGCGCAAGGACAAGAGCACGCTACGTTGGCAAAGTCTATCAAAGCCTTTTTTTCTTCGTCCGAACCTGTGGGATATTAACGTTGATGTATCAGATATGTACGTAGATATTTCTCAATAAGTTACAAAACTGGAACATATATGATAGTGCGCTTACCGCCGATTGACGCGAGAGCGAACTCGGGTTGTAACGTCACGAGATTTATTCCGTGACGTTTGAACACGTCGCACACGAGAGCAGATTTGCGCAAGTAATCCTGCAAAAAAGAAATCTGTTAGTCCTAATATAATAGACATCAAATAGTTAATCGTTATTTCAAATAGTTGCTAAAATTTGAATCATTGTACTGTTGTTTTTCGGGATCGGTGTAACTGACCTCTTGAGAATTGTAACACACATGAGCGGTAGCGACAACTTTGTCTCGATGAAGCTGCCACACGTGCAACTCGTGGATGGCCACCACGCCGGGCACCTGCAGTGCAGCCGAGTGCAAGTCGCAAGTGCCGAGACCCTCAGGAACCGTTTGCAGGAGTACTAGGCCCGCTGATCTCACTGTAAGGATGTTTTTGGTTAAGCTTTTATTATATAAAACATTTAATCGTCCTGCCTTGTTACAGAGTGTATTATAAAACAATGCCGATAGGAGTAGACACTTATCCAAGTATCCACACACTTAACCTACTCGTAGTCCGATAACTACCGTACATTTTGTAATAATATGTCTTGCAATGGCTACGTAAGTAAGTATATAGTGGACATCGTAAGTAGATGGGCTGTAAAATAATACAGCTAGTTACTTGTTTAAGGTTGTCGATCGACTGCAAGTTTAGGGGTAGTCTTGTAAGACGTGCTAACTCCGATTCATCATTCATTCAATTGACATGAATAGAAATCAAGATTTATGGGTACATATGAACACTATATATCTTTATTCAAAATATTCGTATTTATTAGAATCCTTACGTATTTTTTTTTTATAAAGCTGCAGCCCGAGTCAATGACCTCACAATGCCCAAGACCGCCCGTTGTTCTGTAGGTCCGAATACACACACCGTACGATGCAATCATTTTATTGACAAATGATAAATATGAGTAACGGTTATTGTTACGCCAGCCAGATAAATAGGTAATTAAAGTACTTACGTATTCATCTTTGTGCGAAAGCATAAAAACAAAATATAAGATAGTTTTTAATTTTCATTGTTAGAGAAGAAAATGGTACGTTGCTAATAATATTATTAAAGAACTAAGGCGACTGACTGCATCGTAGATAATGTTTTTACATTTTAGTATTCGATCAATTTTACAATTTAGTAATAGAAACAGCGATGACGATAGTAGAGGTAACAATTATACGAATAGGGGAACATACATATGAAAACTTTGAAACATTTACGAACCCAATAAACTATATATGTACCTATTTACATACAATCTACAACATCGCACATCGCGAATATTTCGAACCTTAACATCCATTGAATACCTAGGAAACGTATTTAATGATACTTACTAAATGGATAATTGAAAATGACGAGGACTATGGCGGCGCAGGCGGAGAGCGCGGGGTCGGCGATGCGCGCCGCCTCCGGCTCCCATTCTAGAGTGAGCCCCGCACTGATCACGAACAAGCTGCCTGAGACGCGTGGGTTGGTTACATGTATAAGTCGGTCGGAGTCCAAAGTGACCTTGACGTTGCTAGTTCCACAACATAGATTTACAAAAATGTATAAACATTCAATCAACCAACCCATAATTTTACTTCAAACAATTCCTCCTATCACAGGTTTCATAATAATAACCGAGTGATGGTTTTCCTTCAGCCTTATTTCTAAATATTGAAGCAAACGCGATTCGTTCGTGATCAAGAGTAACACTGTGAGTGTGAGTTTAGCAGCTACATCTTGTGTACATTATAACGTGATGAGAGCGCGTAATAATAGGTCTTTGTTTGAAATGGAGTGTCAGTTTAGGACACAATAATCTGCCTAGTACCAGATTGATTTTAATAATAACGGAACAGAGTTAGATACATTTCTTAACTTACTGGCAATGTCAGTGGGAGCGTGCGCCAGGACGGGTTCACCTGCGCCGGTTTTTAAAATAACGCTACCACCTTCCGTCATACTCAGTCGGCGACTGTAGCTCAGTTCCCGTCCTATGTTAAAATAAATAACATGTACATTTAACAGCCGAATGTCAGCCAGTCAGTAAGGAAGATCGCACCAAATGGAATTGGGTAGGTTTTGACAATACAGGAAGTTAAAGAAAAAAGTTCTCAAGAAGACTTTCAAATGGGGTATTGATTTAATATCTCAAAAAGAGCACTGGGTTCATTTCCATTTTGAAACCATGAATTTTATTTTTCCCATATTAGAACCTGTTTTAAAATCGATCCATGATAAGAATAACCAAAGTGACTTCGTGATTCTTAAATAATTATGAATTCATATATAACCAGGTAGGCAACTAGACGTACTTTTGAGACAATGTTCGTAAAATACTTACCGGCCAGCAGCATATAATTGAGAGCATGCAGAAGAAGTCCAATAACAGCGCTTCCAACGATGACCCTCGGGTAGAGCGGTGGTTGACCGTGCGATGAATGCACGCCGAGCTGCAGTGCGTTAACCACCAGCGCCAATGCGAACGAGGCGAACAACACGTGCACTGACAGCCGACCCACTACCTCTATACGGGCCCATCCGAAGGTGTTACGAAGGCGGCCTTCCGTTCCGACTCCTTCGTCTGCACGTTCGTACTGTTATATAGAAAATCCGAACTAAAAGCCTGTTTATGTTCCTACACTTTTAAATCATCAATGTCCCTCTACATCTACGTAAACAGTTTATTACTGTTAAAGTTCATGAGTGCTCTAATGTAGATGATGTAGATATAGATAGATATCTACATCTATCTATCTAGATATCTATTGATATTTTTCAAAAACATTGACTATTCTATGGCTTCTATTGTGAATGTTAACAACTTACAAAGGTAACCAATAATATAACTTGTCAAGTGTTGAATATTGCAGTGAATATTATATTTATTTCGACAATGACCTTATAGGCAAGTAACGTGGTGATGAGACCCACGAGCCGACAGAGGGAATGGCACGTGTCGACGAGCAGTGTAGGAGAATGCGTGACGTGAGACGCAAACAGTCGCCCGCTGAACCCAACGACAGCCAGCAGGAGCGCCAGCAGCGAGCGTGGTGGCGGGAGCCATTGAAGCCATTCTTTCATTGGCATCTTGTTTTACACTTATGTCCTGTAATAAAGCGTTCAGTGTAAATTAACACAACAATTATTACTGTGTAATTAATATTGTACCATTTTTATTTGATCTTTTTTGAAGGACAGCTTGCCAAGTAACCATTATTGTTTAAAATAAAATGTGTTTTGTATAACGTTTTGTTTGTACAATATTTACAACGTTTTTGTGCTAAAGATGATATTAGATATTATGTATGGATGTATGTAAGTAATTGTGATAAAATCTAACCATTTTAGAAATCAGTAAAATAGATATGGGTTATTTTACTTCTTCCTTTACAATGTTGGAATAATTTCAATTACAACCCAATCATATGGAGGTTTAATCAGTTGGATAAAGAAACAACTGTTTTTTTTTATATTGCATCTAAAGCGTGTGTGAAGTTTTCAGACATGTGTAGTGCGAACACGATATGTGACAGTATATGACACGTTACATTGTAAATGTGAAGTGTTTATTCATGTGCGTCTGTTGTATATTATAGGACGCAAATGCCGTTGCCCGCAAAGCTATTTACTTTGATTCTGTTATTACACAGTATTTATTTATTTATTTTAATTCATACATACATACATATTTAATTAAATTTATTTATCTACAGTACTGACATATTGAAGTACATCCGTAATGGTAACATGTTCGCATGAGTCACTGAATTGTAATATTTTAGAAACTGAAACAATTTTTCATATATGTTTATATAAAATCTGAGACACACATTGTGTAAACCGATCTAACCGACCTAAGTTTTGGTCTATCTTGCACCCATTAAGACGTGAACGCCTACATCCATGGCCAAAAAATATCATCTAATATTATCAAGTTATGAAACAAATTTAAAAGTGATAATTCCTAATCTTTAACTAAATTTTCTCTTTCGCCATGATGTTTTACCATATAAGTAAATTTTTTAATAACGCTGTCTCAATAAACGACTTTATGCAAATCAGTTGCGTCATTTTTCGAACTCAACGTTAGTAAATAGCTCTATGTGCAAAAAAAAAATCATTTTTTTAGGAATCCGTAAACTAAATTTATTATATTTTTTTGATAAACTGTCCTGTTGGTGATAGTTCAGAACTAAAAATATCATAAAGAAGAAAATCTCAACATTCCAGTGTTAAATAAAAAAAAAAACAAACAACAATATTATTATTAATAAACTAATCAAACAAAGTACAATAAATGTAGTTTAACATATTGGATTGTCCTGTAGTTAGTAGCTAGTTTGAGGAAGATCGTATTCAGCATGATTGTAGGCAATCTCCGGCAATTGAAACTGTGGACTCTCACTGTGGCTGTCTGCTTACTTTTATGCATTTCATGTTGTAACGTTGATTGCTATTGGAAAACCTACTACTAACAACACAAACTTTGCTGATTAACTTATTATAAATAATTAGTTATTAAATTATTATAAAGAATTAGTTTTTTGTTATTTAAAAGACGGAATAAAGTTAATGGAAGTTTGTTTTTCGCCGGCTTTTTTCTCCTGGTCTAGTATAGCCTGAAGAGCGCAGAAAGCCGAAGTACAATGACTAAAACATGACCTTCATTGAGTGTATCTATGTACCTTATAGTGTATAAAACAATTTGAATTTGAATTAAATTTAAATTTACTGACTACTAATATTATTATAATGATTATATCGAAAGTCTTTTACATTTTCCATTTCATACTCTACATTCTCTATCTATTTAAAAATACACTATAATTCAATAACACGCCTTAATATTGTATATCACAATGCCCTCTCGTATAATTTGGCACTGAAAATATTTAAAGATCATTCAAGGAAACATCTCTAACCTCGTGACCTATTTTTGCGACGTCTAACGCACATACTCCACAATATAGGAAAAGCTAAAGTTAATACCGGCTAGTAAATGTACGTTTATGATTTTGAATTACGTGTTTATCTATTGCACATCATATTTTTCTATTCTTATAATTCACCGCTTAAATACAAGTTTTATTTTTATTTGAAAAAATGTAAACACGTCAATTCTCTTGTTACTGTGTAGGCTTTCAACCCTTTATTGTTCCACAATAATTTGCACCATTAGAGGAGGATGTTATTTTATTAGGAATAGGTTTATTTATGTTTCAACCGGCAAGGAGATTTTTATGTCGACAATTACTACATATAATTAATTAAGTACATGCTTAAAAAATAATTAGCGACACCGATCGTTGCGTGTAATACAAATTTATACTTTGGTTAATGGATGTTTAGATATCGCTGGGCGATAATTGTTGATAATAACCCCAGATCTACAATAGGCGGAGAGACGGGTACTATGCGAGTGACAAGTAAGCGACATGAGAAGTGCATTTGCAATAAAATCGCAATAACACAATCTTACGACGATTATGAGAAGAAGCAATATTTTATCAATTCGTTATACTGGCATTTTAAATGCATTATTTATTTGTGACCTAGGTTTTGTACAAGTCGTTATTAGTTAGCTTCGATTCATCACATGTATTTTCTTTTACTTTTTTTTTGATTGTAACTCTCCTTTTTTTGCATGGCACACAAATAAAGCTTTATTATTATTATTATTATTATAGTTGTACAAGTCGACTTGCTCAACCCATGGACATCTATGTATATACCTAAAATGTTAGCCCATACTATAGCGATTGATTTAAAATATGATTTTACCATAAAATTTCTTGTTTCACGGCCTTTAAAATAACATTGATTTTACTTTGAATATTCTATCGCTAACGTACATAGGGACTTAGTACTTAATACGTACAAGTAATAGTAATTTTCATTTGCATGTTTACCTTTTTAACACGTGAAAATTTATTTCAATCAAAGTATCAATAAATCTATTTAGTAAGTCAACATTTTTATATTCAAAGAAAGTACGCGTTATGAATCACGGAAAAAATACAGCAAGCACCAGCAGCGACCTGGGAGCTACTATCTAATGTAAAAACAACTATTAAATAGAAAAATATGTTACAAGTGTCAAACCGAACTTGTAATTTTCACCAACCTTAACTACAGGCGAAAGTATTTCAGCAATAAAAAGAAACCTACAAACTACAATGCTATCCTAACTACTTTTATTTTTAATCTTGCTCGTTGGCTAGCACACACCGATACTAATCGTACTTATACAGGAGCAACTATCAATAACTATTTATACAAAAGTTATTACTTTTTTAATTGAAATTATCGATTGACAATTTTCCAAAATAGTATTCATTATAAATGATTTGACTGTGATCATATAACAAAGTCTACCGCGTATTGATCTACGCAATGCATTGCTTTTTTTGAAATTTCCTGATATTTACTGTCTACATATATATGAACTTGACTATTTTAGTTACATAAAATTCGGACGCAAATTTTTTTTCGTAGTGAACAAACAACACACATTCAGACAGCCGAACAACGCTCTATCTATTTATACGTTCGGCACATGTGATATAAATATACATCTTACAGATAATGACCCAATGCTGTCGCTATTCGATATTTCTAACGTTTTTGTATTGTCGATTTTCTACGATAATTTATAACCCGTTATAACAAATACAATATCATGTTAAAATTTGTGTATACGTGTATATTGATAGTCTACAGTATATAAGGATCACTGGTTTAGATTAGTCATTTCGTTTTTTTTAAATTTCTTTTTAATCAATGAACCTAGCAAACAGGCAGTTTGGCCACCTCATGGTAAGTGGTCACCGTCGTTTATTGCAATAACATATTTTTTTATAATCCTTGTTAAGTAACAAATTTGTCAGTTAAACAAAATGTTATTACCTGCTTAGGGATTAAAATAAATAATAATTAAAGAAAGGAATTGTTAAGAAAAACTGATTTATCTATGCCCTTATCGTCCCCCGTGAAAAGCGCATAAAGGATAGTTTTAGAACATTATTATCCTTAATATCAGAGTTAATATTTAAGTAAAAACTAAATATGTAAAGTTCTAAGGTATGATGCAATTTTGAAACATTTCGGTCATATATAAAATATGTACTATACCTGCAATTGAGTTATTATAGGAATCGTAGCATTTTCATAACTATTTTTCTTTATGGTACAGGATCCCTAGTACAGTTTTCATCATTTATTACTAACAAGCTGATTTTTCGTGAGTAGCTTCGTTTC
>DWDX01002811.1:0-14356 GCA_018245675.1 Agara michaeli
AAAAAGTGCTTATCCATACTGTGTTGTCTTTCGTGCACTTAATTGTAATGTCTATATTCTTACCTAATCTTCCTAATGCGAGATATATTCCATTATTTAAATAATACTGGTAACAAATAAGTAAAATTTACACAAATATGCTCTTCGGATAATGCGGTATTCGCCGCTGGTGGACCGAACCCCAATGGGTGTGGTGTAGTAGTTTACGGCGCGACCAAAGAGGATCCTTGCCTTATAGAGAGCAATGCAACGTGCCCGGTAATTGTGATATGCCCAAAGAAGTTAATCTCAACGTTATATAACTTGCGACTTTGCGAAACGCTTTGTGGCTGTACGAAACACTGGTGAGCGTTTGTGAGTTTGTTTGCCGTAGATTTGCTACAAAGTTAACTAATTTTATATTACATTGTTTCCAATCTCATCATTTTAAAATATTAGTAAAGATATCAACCTCTTGAGGAAGTAAGTATCTACATTTTTGCTTACTTCAATAAACGTCCTTATGTAAACATTAGTAATAACTTTGTAATTTTAGTTACTTGATAAGTGATGTCTATTTATTTTATGTAATGAATCTCGATTATATGTATATTTAAAACTTGTAATGTAAGTAACAATTAAGTTACAAATTCAACTAACTTAAGGTGATTTAAATGTAACAAAAAATAGAAGAAGTATATTTAGTTCTGTCGTATTTTGTTTGGAGCAGTGCTTTTGTTTAATCTATTCTTAGCGTACACCTGAAACCCCGAAACTTTTTACGATTGTATTACATTTAAAGATGCTAACAGAAATATCTTTATCTATATATAAGGAATTTCACATAATTTTTAAGTAAAAGACCGATCCGTCTGTATGAATATAATTTCAAAGCCCATCGGCAATTCCAGTTGATGCTCATACGCAATAATTACTGACATATAAGGAATTGACTTGTAAGAGAGCTTATATGCTAATTATGAAGTTGTCAATAACAAATTAATCCGCAGTAGGTACTTGCCTGATACTTTTACTTACAAAGGCAGTGTCCATATTTGGTAGTATATGCAGATTTACGATACATATGACTTGCAGGTGTTCATAATTGATGTAACAAAAGTTGAACATTGAAATAGCGAACCTGGTGGTAAGGGCAGTATTGGACAATTACAATAAATTATCTAGTTTAGATGAATAATAAAATATTCATCCATATGTTACATACATAGCTATTTTCAAAACACATACTTTGAATACATTTTTGGTGGAAGCAAAGTTTTGCATAACGATAAAATCATATAAAACTGATTGCATTGATATGCATATTAGTAATTGTATACGGACATATTGTGCATGTGCAAACAGTGAAAGCAAAGACGTCCCTTTAAAATGAGATGTTCGCATGGGAATAGGTGCAAGTATTGAATAGCACACAGAATATATTTGAGTCTGCTGCTTTATTGCAAAAACTAGTAGGCGAAGATATGGACAAATATGAGTATGAGCTATTTTGTTTACAAAGAAAATATAATAATATCGATCTGAATCTTTGGGTGTTCGAATAACCTTATAGCAGAATAAATAGGATTTTTGAAGAGCGGTCTCCATCACAGCCTGGAGGTTTCCGGTTGGGGTCGAGGGTTTGTATTGGGAAAAGAATATATGGATATTTGATATATGATATTTGAGAATTTATGGGAAACCATTTTTGACCGTACCTTAGATTAGAAATACAGAAAGGTTTCACAAATTCTGAACCAAAGGAAAAAAAGGACGATATTGCTTAATAGATACTTTTAAGAATTTCATAAAATTACGAATTGTTAATATTTCCTCTACAAATTGCACATAATAATCATCTCCAACAAAGCGCATTGGAGCGTGGAAGGCGCGATGCAGAGCGTTCCAAGTCTCGCACAGTTTAGGGATAAAACCGTGCTCAGCAATGGGACCGGAAAAGAGTTTGCAGCCAACCAGTCACACCCATTCAGCAATCATCGGGTACCCAGCCGCTTAAAGTTAAAAGGCTCTGGTATTTTATGGACAAATGTCAAAATATGCCAAACATACTTTTCGGACACTCACCAACTGTAAGTACCATGACGTACAAAACAATTGTAAGTACCTTGGTATGTGTCGTTCACATATTAAGACAAGTTAAAAACCATCTTAGACATGTCTTTTGTTTTGACTTACGTCATTCCAACCGAATTAGAAAAGCCTAATATATTCACCGACAAAGCTGTACACTTCACTGGAAGAGACTAAGTATTGATTTTAAGACAGTTACGTGTGAATGCGAACGCTTTTGTGCATTTACGTCTACACGTTGCAAAGAACAGCATAACAAAGGCGATACAAATAGCCGAATAAATGGGTCAATCTTTGGAGCATGTAGCTGTCGGAGCGTGACCGCGCGACGATAAATAACGTCAGCGCGACGACAATAGCCGTCGTGAGCGCGCGTCGTGAGCCGGCGCGTGCCGGACGCCGGCGGATCACGATCACTGTAAATCGGCTTTATTAGCTATCTCAGTATGAATACAAATGGGTTTAAATTCTAGATACCTATCATTGACTATGCTTTTAACAATGACAGACAATGCGCATCACTAGACAAGGTTCACCAAAAAAATACAATCTACATAATTGGCAAACGGTAAAGTTAAATGGTAGGACCGACTGGAATGACCTGAACATACTAAATCGACACCATACCAGGACCCACTTATAAGGGCTATGGACATGTCATTAAATCTAAGTATTGATGTTTAGAATAAAAACGACTAACATCGAACCATGGGGAAAATTTTATTAAAATGCCAGTTCGAAACCAACTAATCATTACCTCACGTAAGCGTTAAGCGGAGTGCACACCATGTACCTATAGCGAAGTGTTGTGGACGGGTAATTTATCTCTGTCAGGCGCTGGTGTGCCCCCAGCTTTGCATTAGGCTTTCTGATAACGGCGGGTTAAGTGAAACGTCCGCCCCTCTGAAAAGAAATTCGTGAGAACATATGTACCGGTTTAAATAGAAGATAGTATATGGATGGGAGGTCAGGGTACACGCTGAATGAGCGGTATATATTCGTAAACGTTTTCAATGCATCAATATTTTGTATTACTTCAGATTTTAACACGCTGGTTATTATAAGGAATAAACGGGTTAAACTAATTTCGATTCATATACAGAAGCTTAACTCCATATACAGATATTTCGATAAACCGATCTAATTAAGCTTTATTGGCTACAGAGGTTTTGCCTGCAATGTTAGGCCCGGGTCTTTACAGGAGTTACGGGAAGCTTGAAGACACTACTGATTGAGACAGACACGGGTTAGGGGCCCATCCGTCAGTGGGGTATTTTTAAAGAATATATAAGGCTTCCGATAAGGTGAAACCATTATTACATAACGATAACAATCGGGTCAGACTGCTTAACATGCACTCTGAAACACGCAACATCTCGTGATAATATATTAATAGCGGTCACTCATTGACGTTGACCGTATCCTTTTGATTGCTTAATCGAAGTTTGAAATTTTCAAATAAAATTTTCACTATCTATCTATTGATAGTACTACGATATTTTGATATGTTAAGCATATTGTTTTTGTTACTACTAGTCGTAATAAATTGTTAATAGTAGGTATTTAAACATATCGAAAGAGTATCAAAAGAGGATAACACTTCCTTTCCGCAGTGACATAAATCTCGTGTGCGTCATGTTATCGTTGTCATGAGTCAGTGACTATTGTGTATTACTTATTCTACTGCTACGAAGCAAATGCGGTTAGTTCGGCCATGACCGCATGACGCTGGCGTGTTAAGATATTTATGTGCAAAAGTTATTTTTCGATAGCGGTTGCCACATTCCTTACGACATTTATGACTTTACCATTAAACATTATTATTGTTATTACTAACATCTCTATTTATAAGGTAATAGAAATTAGTTTATGTGATTTGAAAAAGGAATTCAATTATTATTCGAAAATTTTAATGAAAAAAAGCAATGAAGCAATGGGAGTAATATAACAAACTTCAAAATTACAGTGACACGTGGTTCAAGAAAATTCGATTCGGTCTGTGATATTAAAAAAATCCTATTTTGATTAGTAAAAAAAATAGCACAGAGAAGTCACAAAGTAATGTCATGTAATTATATACCTTTTCTCTCTATTGCATATCCATATTCAATTTTTCCCTTCTATTTACACATTCACAACAATAATAAAACTTATTCAAAGCGCAGAACTCAAAAAATATAAGTAAAGTGTGTTAGTTAATTTATAATTCCTTAAAAAACTCTCCTTGAGGAAAATAGGGTTGTTACGGCGGTTCGGTTGTAGTTAATTTTAACGTTGGCAGTATTTAACGAATCTTAAGGCCCTCTAATATGAGCAGAGTTTCCCGTGCTTTAATCACGATCCTCAGCGATTGGCACAAGTTCGTAAGAAGTGACGGATTTGACGATTAAATTATGTTTACGTTCCTGAGAATAATAATTTTTCTTATTAAAAATGTGTAAGTAATCATGTAGCAAGAAAAGGAAAGTAAGGACGAATATATGCGACACATGCAGAAGTTTTTAAGGATTAATAAAATATCAATGTCATATTTAGCTCAGTCTTGCTAGTCTGGAATCCTCTTGAAATGTTATCAATAATACAGTGAGATCTGACACCTGACCTCTATAACCTAGTTTGCGAAGATTTGGGAATGTTCGCTGCTGAATAATTGAATTATCTAATAAATTTGGTAACACGTTTTGATCCCCGAAGATATCTCACTCATATATTCAAATGTATTTCACATGAGACAATTTGTGTGAATAATTTGTTACTAGAGACATCTTTATAAATCTCATTAGAAGATTAGATTAAACGTAAGAATGTTAAACAAATAAAACTTACGAGTAAGTTTCAATCGTGAACGATGCGGTTCCTTTAAGACTAATTTGGAACGCTTTATGACTCAGTGTTTCACAAACTTTACATAATCAATACTATATCTGCCACGATATAGCTATGGGTTACGTTTTAAAGTTACGAGCGATAGTTCAAAGTGCCTTAGAAGAGTTGCAACTTAGCCATGACGAAGCCGCAACTTGTTCTATAATAGTTCCAACGCAATATACGCTAAACAACAACTATTTTAGAGGTTCGTTTGTATAATATATTCATTTTCCCGCTATCGCTCATGAATTGCCCTTGATCTTGGAAATGAACCGTTTTTCATAGTAACCATCGTAAGAGAATTAAATGTTTACCGTAATGAGGACTTACCAGTGACGGGTTGGCGGAGCTCGGGCAGACAATACCGGTATTGCTCCGTAACTTTTTATTAAGCTAAAATATTGCTATATTATTATAACATCGCGTTAAGCGGTCATGGGCTTACGATGCAGGCGGAAATACCCATTTCTAGAGGCAACCAGTGTTGAATATTTTAGCTACTAGTGTTGCAGAGATTGTGAATGAAAATGTTAGTAGATTTTGTAATAAGAATTTCCTTACTTAGATACAGTAAGTATTTTGCAGACATTTTAGCGCAACGTGTGGCCTTTTTTATGTCTCATCGCTTGTGAGATTTTATGAAAATATTTAAAATAAAACACTAACTAACCAATGAGTCTAATGAGGGAAATCGGCTATATCTAAAAATATTAGGGATTTTAAATTTAAATGCAACTTCAATAAGCGGTTCTCAATTTATTAATGTCTAGTATTCTAGTCTTATATCGAGGGGGCATATCAATAAAATCCCTTTAGGGCTGTAATTGGCCGCAAAGAGGATATGGAGGAATTTTTAAGCTCAAATAATCCTCAACGCGCTACAATTCGAATTTAATCTACTGGAACGCTTCCCTCATTCACAATATTAAAATATGATTCCGAGGGGTTGCGGGGGTAGGTAAGAGGGGCGAGGGGTCGAACGCAATCAGCATCTGATCACGCGTTCCTTTTGAAATCGGCTTATCTTATCCCTAAGCCGCGTACGGACATTTGAAATTGCACCTAAATACCAACGGAATTAAATCCACTTTTCCTTGGAACGTGCATTTGCTTAATGACCTACGTGGCAGGCTCTACCTTTGAACGTGTAATTATGGCGGAATTTTAGGCCAAATTAATACGGAGATAAGCTTCCTTGTATTCCTTTAAAAATCGCATGAGAAACAAAAATTCGCAAGTTCCCCATAGAAATTCCCCATAGTTCCCCATAGAAATTGTTTTGGTTGAAGATTTTACGCGTATTCTTTCATTATATCTGAGCCATCGTAAGCTCTAGTTATTGATTCTATACAGTATAATTTTATTAAAATAATTAAAGATTTGGTTTTATACTATATACTACTTATAACTGCGAAATTCAGTTAAAACACAGTGTTCACATTTTTAAAAATAGAAGCAACTAAGCCGAACTACTGGTCAGCGTTTGTGGGTTCTATTATCAGACCGACAGACTTGTAGATCATAAATATAGATACCTAATCTGGATGTCTGTGTTTGTTTGTTTCCATAGCGTACTGAAACCGAATATCTTTTTACATCACTAAAAGGACTTTTATGTAAGTACTAAGATTTCTTATTATGTCATGTTCTTTATATTATGAGATATAAAGAATTTAATTACTATCAATGCTGCAAGTAGCTGTATGACACGGCAGGAAAAATTCTGGCTCTGTATATGTGGACCGTTGAAAAAATTTGCAACGTCACCATTTTTATTATGGGACACCCTCGATGAATGGAATTGATTGATCCGACTTAATAATGTACTGAAAACTCTTTTAAACGTGGCAAGTACAGCCCCGCGATGGGATCTGACTCGACGTTCTATCATTCTGAAACACTTTGAACCATTAATGGAAAGATATTGACGGTTTTCCCCATTTATCTTCGCTCCCTTAATTTAACTTTGCAGAAATGCAAGTCAGCGGGCGTCTTGACAACTTAATGCGTGAACAATCGAGTGAACACGTCCGTCGTGCACGGCAGTCGGCAATTGAATGCGCATATCAATTCCAGGTAGCGGGAAAACGATATTGGGAAGGTGTTGGGCATCTCGACGATCGATGATTTCATTTGAAGTTAACACCAACCTTGTTGGGGTCATCAATACAACCTATATAGAGATTGTGATATAAATAAATTGTACCATGATATTCGCTACTGACCCAGGTCGATTTTATTTTAAAATTTCGAGTTTGTTTTATTGTTATAGTTCTTAAACAGTGGTGTCTCAAAATTTTAAAATTCGCCACTAATATAATTTTGTTGTCCATAATTTTACGCACAATATACTCGGTTCTATGTAATATACAACTGTAGAATAATTTGATGTCCGTAACGGCAGAAAATCATATGGCGATATCAATGATGTTATTAAATATTGTGTAACCATAATCTCAAATTATGATGGAACATCTATCACAATTCTGCCAAATTCAAATTTAGAATTTCAAAAAAAATATCCAGTGAACAGTGAGTGATTGACAAAACATTGCATACAACTTAGGTATATGTTTTATCGATAAAATCAACTACAACTCTACGGTCCATTCAGAGCGTATATCGTTACCAACATTAACATATCAAACGCCGGCGAGTGTTGTGAATTTCTACCACGTGCGATTTAGTAGCGATACGTCTACGTCTTCTTTTGTGACGATTTGCAATCGGTACTTTGTAGTTTTTTTTCAGCTCTATGCACGAGCGGTCTTGTTAACAAAACGTGCCTGATGGACGAATAAAGGTCAGCGTGGCGGGTAAATCCACTTTATTATCGGAGGCAAATTTAATGGTACTTCGCCGACTGCAGTCTTATACTTGCAAGAAATAATACAACATTTACTACGCTGCGCTATTGGGTCAAAGATTTTGTGTTACATTACATTAAAATATTAAATAACGGTTATTTCAAACGGAGCAGTACTAAGCAGGCAAATCGAATCAAACATGGGATTAACGTAATCTATTTTAGTCGCTAAGTGGTTACGTCCATAACCCCCATTAAAAACGACTTTTCTTTTAGAAAGGTACTAGAGGACTTAGGAAATTAGTTGGCTGTCCAATGACTGATCGCTCTAAGTGCGGCTTATCCTAAATTATGTTTCTTTATACGTAAACATCACATCAAACACACATTGCCACATGTAATATTCTCTTTTGAAATTTCTGATACCAATATAACTTGTATTTTTCTAACAGATACTCGATTGGTGTAGCGTGTTCAATTACCACCCCTCACCACCCTCAGCTTACCTCTTAATACCCTTAAACAACAAAAGGCCTGTACCAGGCACCGAATACCACGCCCTCCCTGTCATTCTTGCCACGTCAGACCACACCATCTAAGGGTTTTAAAGGTATGCCTGCGCTATACTTTAGATAACGCTTATCGATTCAAGTTATTAATGGAAAAGTTAATTGTAGACATTCTGACGCTTCTGTAATAAAACTTTTGAGTTTGACTGCAAAAAGGAAGTTCGTTCTGATTTTTTGCATCGTAATTTTTTTTTCTACGAACAGAGCAACGTTAAGTTTATAAGTACAGAAATGTATTTTTCGTAATAACATGTAATGTATACTATAGTCATTTAGCTATATAGGATTCGGCTAGTAGCCAGACGTGTTGGCGCCGTCACTGTACCCGACAAGGTATATCTGAAGCACGAGAACACATGGTTTTTCGCATAACATAATCAATCGCAATTCAAGCACCCTACAAAAAAGAAAAAGGGAAGCTAGAAAATTTAAATCGCTTTACAGCTATAGCGTAAAACACGTCGACAGTAATTCAAACAGTCAAACATACAATTAACCCCTAACTAAACTGTACGGAAAAAATAGAAAATAAAACGTTTTCAAAAAACATTTCCAAGCCGTAGTATTATTTGTAATAATGAGACGTGTGGAATTGTGCTGGTATCAATGTACAACGTGTGACTGAACATCTGTCTTTTTTTTGTTTACACGCACGCACACTCGCATAGATGGTAACACACACACACACACACACTGTACGTTCACATATATAAATAGATATCTATATGTATGCGAACCGACTGCATGTGAGTTACTATTTCTAACACTGCAAGTTACCTGTGCGTATTAATATGGTTGTTGTATTTATAAATAATGTATCGATATAAGGCAGAGATGCAATAGGCTGACCACCTATTCCATTGTGCTACTCCTTAGGGGATTACAGGCGTGATGTTACGTATCGACAACGCGCATACAGAGCTGGGCCAATTAAAATGATATGGCGCTATAACTAAAGACAGAGCTGTCATTGTCTTTGTATGCGTTTCGATTTATTGTCCCATTAGGTAAGAAAAGCTGTGAGGTACAGTCGGCCAGCGCAGATGTATACAATGTGAATACCTGTCAGTTCAGTTCTTTACATACATTTTTCATTAGTTGGTTAAGATTCAACAGCAACAGGACTGCAGGAATATGACTTCTAGAAACATTAGTCCAGTTAGTTTTGTGTTACTAAAAATGCAGATAGTATTAGTTACAATCCGTGCAATTAGAGGTTGGTCACAGGTACGTTGCTAGTCTTAAGGATGACTGATGTATTAAGACTAACATGGATGCTTCTAGTATACATAAGAATCGATATCCATACCCTTACACCGAAACTCAAACAGTCTCAATAACTGCTTTGGGGTAGAAACAGGTGCAGCGGTGGTGTTGCCCCGCGTTAATCGTATACATGTTCCACACTCTCCACTAACGTAAGCATTTAAGTACTTTAAAAGAATAATTTCTCTCTTTTAAATATCATTCACATCATGATATATTAACTCCCTTACAATGTAGGCGCGACATCCAATATTCTGAACTTTAAAATGCCATCGAATATTGCTTCAGTATAGCATATCGATTTGTCGTTGCATTATTGAGGGCCCGAGGTTCGTATCGGTTGCTTATAAAAGCCTCGGGCGAAGGATCGCTGTTTACCCACTGTTCTATTTCTGGGCGAACATTGTTTATGGAATCGTTAATACTACGACAGCGAACTCTGAGGACAACTACTCGCGACTACCAATGCCTTTTATATGAAGACGCTGGAATATATTGCGGCGAATTAAGTTATTAGCTAGCCATTTATTAATTATAATGATAATTATTGGGACAATTTTATACAAGGCTGTCATCTCGTTTAGTAATCTCGGTTGGCAGAGGATTATTCGGCACATAGGACAACGTTTTGAATGTCTAAATAAAGCACATATCTTGAAAAGATTGCGTTGTAGAAATTCTGATTTTCGGTTCCAGGGTAGAATATTTGCTTGGCAAATGAAATATAGAAAATTGTTAAAAATGCACGACTGCTCCGCCACTAATAAAATATAATTATATCATAAATATTCTGGACCAGACTATAAATGAATATTTATTATACAGACGAAATTAACACCTTCCATACATAACATTACGTTAATTATATTACAATAATTGTATAACCAGCTTAATAATAACATGATTGCGTCGATTCGAATGGATTCATAATAGAATAATACAATATGCAAATCAGATGCTAAATATTTGCCTCAGCTGTGATTTCAGTGCTTAATGAAAACTTACGACTATTATGTTAGTGAAAACGGTAGGAATTATATAACAATTGTGGCAAAGAAAATAATTAAATAGAATATTGTTATGTCAAAATGAGCGGGAACAGAAACCGCCGAGTTATTACGGTAGATGCGTAGCGGAATAAATTTCATAACTGTTGACAAATTTCATTAGGCCTAAAACGGAATGCTTGGCAAATATTTAAATCTTTGGTGAAACAAAGTACTTGGAAATATGTCAAATTAATAAGCAATCCCGAGCTCGGTTTTTTTCTTGAGTAGGTACGGAGACATTCGGTCAGTGAGTGAATTGCCTATTGCTTAATAAATAGCTTTATTAAATTTCGGTGGTTAGGTTTCTTCTGCGGCTTAGCATTTTAGTTTTGATTGCGATATTATACATAAACTTAGATTTAATAAATATTCGAATCGAATAAGGTGATTGGGATAAAACGAACAAATTAATTGTTACTAGAAGTAACGGACTACTATGTTTGGCACAACCAGACATACTGACAAAAATACTTGTAATTTATTTATAGATCTGGAATAGGTAGGACTAATTCATTCTCCGTATGATTTAAGATTCCCTTTTATATTAGGACTATTTTAGTGAGTAATTACCCATTGGCTTTTTATTTATGTTATGATGGACAAAATAAAAAAAGGCATCTCTTATTCGTAATCTCAGATTACAATTTTCCTAGAGGCCCTTAGGTAGCCGAAACAAAGCCTGCGTACAATATTTTCGTCGTTGACATTCTCTTAAGTGTAGTTAAATTTAAAAATGTATTCCGACACACAATGCGAATACGATCACTTCGTTCCATTTAAGCAGCACTTGGTTGGCTGGAATTTAATATAACAAAGGACGTTAAGATGTTCATAGCTTTGACGTTGGTAATACTAGTGGTGGTGAGTGGAGTCGCACTAAGTGTACGTAAGCTATAATTTAATGCACGAAAATAATAATTAAATAAAAATATAAATCTAGCAGCATTATCCTCTAATACTTTCTTCGCGTTCAGGTACTTTGTTACGATATAATGACGATTATTTTTTAATAGGTCTTCACAGCCGCCAATATTTATACAATCTGAAAGTAAATAACAGACAAGTAGCATGAGTGCAGACCTGCGTTATCTAAGTGATGCCACAGCACGATATAACGCTATTAAACCATACTAAAGTTACTTTTAACTACAATAATCGCTTACACTGACTCGTTAACTATTCAACGTGTACCTCGATTCGCAACAAAAGTGACTGCCACAACTGTGGCGACGGTTATTACATTCTTGAATAATGGCGTGAGACAATGTGGGTAACCGAATTTAATCAACAACTAAGTCACACTTACTCATTAATATAACGGGTTATTGCCCTATTGCTGAGCCTTTTATTTATGAGTCGCGACCCATATTCCTTATAATTTTCGCATCTTCTTGAAATGAAGACAGGAATTGTAAAGGCCGTGTAATTAATCATTAAACGTAACATCACGCCTGTAATCCCCTAAGGGGTAGGCAGAGGAGTGTAGTACACGCCCACATTTCATCAGTTACGTTTAAGTCCCACAATGGAATAGGTGGTGAGCCTATTGCCATAAGAAATGATAATTACAATATGTAAATACTGGTATCTATTGAAATTACTTGTCTGCTGTTATTTGATTTACAGGAAAGGATAGTACACAACAGAATGCATTTGTTGAGTCGAGTCATTTCCAACGAAGTCTTGTAACTAAGCAGATATAACTGTTTGTTTTAACTCTTAATATGTTCAATATGCTTGACTTCGTAGGCTATAGTATAAGAGTTTCCGAACGGAACAACAGTTGTCAAGAAAATCATTACTCCAGTAGATTACAGTCACAATTATTTCTCACAGAGGTGGGCAGAGCTTACAGAGTTCCACCATTTACGATGCTGACAATCTTCTTTCATTTCTTCTACTTTCATCAGATGTCAGTTGTCATCGCTTAGAGACACTCTTGACTTGGCCCTCCTTAAGTACGCCAACAATTTGATCTACATTCTAGAGCCCCTGTTCCTGAGATAATTTGAAGGTAAGATGTCTCTATTTTTGTTAGTACGACACTTACTCGTGATCTTCATTTGCTGTATTTGCTTCTTTACGTTCACGTATGATTGTTTGTCATCGACTTTAGTCAGAAATTTAAATCTATCAGTTATAGGATGTCATTGCAAAAGTAAAATTAGGAGGCATTAGCGGAATGTGGTTATCTGTAAAGCAAACATTACTGTCATAAAAGATAAAATCGTTGCGATCGACACAATCTAGAATGGATACAACAAGACTTGCGTTGAGCACCGTAGATTACCCATGCGCAACGCTAGGAATGCGCAACAACTTCCTTACGCTAGCGTCATAAGCAAAAAAAATCATCAACATATTGCATCTTCATCAGAACAATCCATCAGAAACAAAAACGCACAAATTACTCTCGCGTTTCTCGGACCAAATCGTATGGTCACGAATTTCGGGCGAAAGGATCGGCGCGATACAATTCGTTGCGAGTGCAAGTGAGACGAGAAATTCGTGTTACGCCTCCCGTGAACGTTCCCACGGCGCGCCTGATGATATGTAAGCACTTTAATACTTAGCGATGCGACTTCAATTATTGTCGTCGTTTAAGCTTTCGCTTTTATGCACTAATGAGATGTAATTGTGACGTGATTGTCTTGCGTTGTACCTGTTAATCACAATCGCATAGTCATTCGTGGCGTATTCTTTGATTCTTTGTTGCTTATTTGTTAATTACCCTATCTTTTATACCAATGAGGTACAATACACCTGTTTGCCTAGCTGAAGCTGGCTTTAATTTTTTCATTCTGTAACTATTTGTGATAACGTAAAATCGGCTAAGCCTCTTTTTATCATTCACTAGCTTTTGCCCGCGACTTCGTTCCGCGCATATATTATTATACACATAAACCTTCCTCTCGAATCACTCTATCCATTAGGAAAAACCGCATCAAAATCCGTTGCGTAGTTTTAAAGATCTAAGCATAGATAGGGACAGCGGAAAGCGACTTTGTTTTATACTATATAGTTTTAGTTACGCGTATGTTCAATTGTCCTATCAATTTAACCCTTTTTGCTATATCCACTGGTGTATGTACATTTTCGTATATACATTGAAACGTTTGATTAAATCAAAATTGTATATAATAATACACAAAGCCGACGCCATATTTATGAAGCTAGCTAAAATTAGACTATAGATTTGAGATGCTGATAAAAAATGTATACAAAGCAGCAGAGCCAATCTTTCATGTACTGACATAATAATGATATTGGGTACGCGAATAAAGTCGCAAATAGATATTGAAAAACATTGATATTATTGAAGTGAATGCTTGTAACGTTCCAGGGTAGGATAAAGGTTTCACATCGCTGGGCGTCCTGCTTAAGAACCGTTTGGTGGTGTCATGGACAAATTCAACATGGGTATGTTTCCTCGCGTCGTTCTTCTTCACCGTTATATCTAGAGGTACTATTATAATCTTAAGCGCGCACGTAAAATCAGAGGGCCGTGACAAAATTTCAACCCAAAACAACGGAAGTGGGACTAAAATCTAAGTAACTAGGCTACCGGTGATAAATATTTATCTATAAGGAATTAATAAAATCGCTTTCAGATTGACCAAATTCTTCAAAAAATGAAAGTGTCAATTGTGAATATAATTAGCATTAGTTTATTTATCATTTTATCGTCTCATCGTTTTATCGTCTCATCGTTTTATCGTCTCATCGTT